>JAVHSO010000364.1:0-36742 GCA_031468815.1 Morus bassanus
GGCCGAGCCGCCCCTGGCCGACATCTCCGAGGCGCCCGAGCGGGACAGCACCAGCGCCTACAACACCGGCGAGAGCTGCCGCAGCTCCCCGCCGCTGCGCGGGCTGGCCACGCCGGCCGCACCGGCGACGAGCAAAGGCCAGCGCGGCAAGCGGCCGGGCCGCGACCGGCTGCTGAAGGCTCGGGCCATCAAGATCCTGGAGGAACGCGGCGGCTCCACCACCGACGACGACGCGCGCAGCGAGCTCAAGACGGGGCGTTACTGGAGCCGGGAGCAGCGGAAGCAGCACCTGGCCCGGGCCCGGGAGCAGCGGCGCCGCCGGGAGCTGCTGCTGCAGAACCGGGGGGACGCGGCCGGGGGGGGCCCCGCCGCCGGTGCTGGGGGGGGGCCGCCGCCCCCCGAGCCCCCCGCCGCCGCCCCCGGGACGCGGCGCGGCCTCCGCAAGCGGAACCGCCGCATCCTGGACAACTGGGCCACCATCCAGGAGATGTTGGCCCGCGGGCCCCGGGCCCCCGACGGCGGCCGCCTCGACAACCCCCTCCTCTCCGTCACCACCGTCTAGCGGGAGACGCCCCCCCCCCCCCCCAATCCCCCAGCCGAGTTTGGGGGGGGCAGGGGCACCCCTGGAGCTTGGGGGGGCCCACCCCTTGCCACAGACACGTTTAGGGGTGTTTTCCCCCCCTTATCTGTCCCAGCCCCCCCCAAGCACAAGGCCCCCCCCCCCATCGTTGTCTATGTGAATGTGGCTGGATTTGGGTTTTTTGGTTATTTTTTTCATCCTGTTCCCCCCCTGCCCCGGGCTGGGAGGGACCCAGGCATCCAGGCCCAGCCCCCCCCCCCCCAACAGCCTGGGGTGCTCCCCCCAACCCCCTGTGTCCTCCCCTCCCCCCACCATGTCCCCACTGTCACCGTCTGTACAGACCAGGGGGGGAGGGGCGGGGTTACATCTCGGGAATAAAGCGAAGCTGTTTTTACTCATTTCACCCCATTTCTGCAGCCTCCTCTTGGGGGGGGGGGGTGGTGCAAAGATGGAACACCCTCAGACCCAGCCCAACCCCCACATTCCCCCCCCCCACCCAAAAACCAGGCTCATGGGCAGCTGGGGAGAAGGGGGGGAGGGCCCCCCACCTTTATTTCTGCCAGGACACCCCCCCGCCCCTCCCCAAACCCAGCCCCTCCCACACCGCTCTGGGGGGGCTCCCTGAGGGCTCCCAGGGTCTCTCCCCCCCCGCGGGGGGTCTGAGGGGCGTTGGGGGGCATTGGGGGGCTCAGGCAGCGTGCAGGGCCCGCCAGCGGTCGAGGGGCCCCCGGCAGGGGACGTACTTGACGCCGCAGCCGTCGGGGATGAGGCGCTTCTGGGCCACCATGTCCTCGAAGGTGTCGGCGTTGAACTTGGTGAACCCCCACTTCTTGGAGATGTGGATCTGGGGGGAGGGTGCGGGTGGGTCAGGGGCACCCCAAAACCCTGCACCACCACCCCCACCTCCTCGCTGCCCCCCAGGCGCATCACGACCCCCCGCCGGGTTTGGGGGGGGGGTCTCCCTGCTGAAAGGGCAAGGCCCAGCAGGTGTTGGGGTGACACGGGGACCCCCCAACCCCCCCGGTACCTTCTGCCGCCCCGGGAACTTGAACTTGGCGCGGCGCAGGGCCTCCACCACGTGCTCCTTGTTCTGGGCCTTGGTGCGGATGGACATGATGACCTGCCCGATGTGCACCCGCGCCACCGTCCCCTGCGGCTTCCCGAAGGCGCCCCGCATCCCCGTCTGCAGCCTGGGGAGGGGGCGTGGGGTGAGTTTGGGGACCCCCCCGCAGCGCCCCCCGCCCCACCTGGCGGGGGTGGGTGTACCCCCGGCCCCTTGGGGTGCCCTGCCGGGCGGGAGGGCAGGGCGCCCTACACAGCCGGGGGGGTTTGCTGTGCGCAGCCAGTGCACGCCGGGACCCCACGGCAGGGGAGCCACGGCCGGCTTAATTGGCTGCGGGCACAGGGTGGGGGGACCCAAAGCCTGGGGAGCACCCCCAGACCCCAAGGGACACCCCAAAGCAGGGGGGTGGCACGTGTCCTCCCCCCCCCCCGCCCTGATCCACCACCGAGGCAGCTTCGCGCCCCAAACCCCCCCCATGGGAACCATCACAACCCAGCAGCACCCCAAAACTGAGAGCTGACCCTCCCCCGCTTTCTCCAGTGCAGGGGGGAGCCCCTGCACCCCCCGTGTCCCCTCCCCAAGGGGAAGGGACACCCCAGGGACCCCCCTGCACCCAGCGGGGGGTGTGTGTGTGTGGGGGCTGTCAGTGAATCTCCTCCATCTTTTGGGGCACCCCCCCTGCTTTTCTAGGACCCCCCCTCGCGTTCTGGGGTGCCCAGTGCAGCCCAGAGGACACCCCATGGCATTTGCCCATACCCCGGGCGGCACAGGCTGCTCCCACCCCCTTGCGGAGCCCCCCCCCCCAGTTTCGGGGAGCCCCCGGGGTTTCAGGGGAACCCCGACCTGTCGGCGCCGGCGCAGGAGAGCATCTTGTTGATGCGGATGACGTGGAAGGGGTGCAGGCGGACGCGGATGTGGAACCCGTCCTTCCCGCAGCTCTTCACCATGTATTTGTTGGCGCAGATTCGGGCGGCCTCCAGCGCTGGGGGAGGGGAAAGGGGAGGGGGAGTCAGGGCCGGCGGGGGCACCCCAAAAGCCCGGGGTCCCCCCCCGGCCCCCTCGGACGCACCCTCCGAGCTGAGCTGCTCGTACTCATCCGACACCATGTGCCCGCAAAGCGGGAACTCGTCCACTTTCGCCTTCTTCCGTCCCAGGTCGAAGATGCGGATTTTGGGGTCTGCGGAGTAAAATGGGGGGGTCAGGGGGGGCTCCCCAAGGCCCCCCCACGGCTCGGTGGGGAGGGGCCGGCTTCAGGCCGGGCCGGGGGGGGTGGGGTGGGGGTGGGGACTCACCGGGGACACCTCTGCAGAAGCGGGACTTAGGGTACGGCTTGTTCTTGCAGTATCTGTAACTGGGGGGGGCGGGGCGGTCGGGGGGGACCCCAACTCTCCCAACGCTCCGCCCGGGTCCCGTCCCGCCCCGCCGGGACCCGCCCCCCGCCCCCCACGTGTCCCCCCCCGCCCCCCGTTCCACCTCCCCCCCTTCACAACCGCCCCCCCCCCAACCTTCTAGTCCCCTCCATGACGTCCAGAGACGCGAACAACGTCACTCATGCCCCCCCCCCCCGACGTCACGCGGCTCACCATCGCGCCGGGCGGCGGCCCATGGCGGCTCCGGGCCGTGGGGACCTGGTGGGGAGAGAGTGACAGGGTTGGGGACGCGGCGGGGGGTCGCGGCCCCCACCCCCGGTCCGGCCCGGCCGCCGCCGCCCGGCCCCACGCTCACCTCGCTGACGGACGAAGAGAGGACGTCGGCGCCTGCGCACCGCTTATATACGGCCCCCGCCCGCCAGCTTCCGGCCGCGCCCACCCAGCTTCCGGCGGCGCTCTGCCCGGCCCGGGGAGGACCGGCCCACGGAGGGGGATGCGATGAGCCCGGTGGTCGCCGTCGCCGCCGGTGGAGCTGCGACAGCCTGTGGGGGCGGGGGGAGGCGGGAGGGGGTGGGGGCGAGCGGCGTAGCGCGGCGAAGGGTGGGGGGTCGGGCCACGCTTCCCGGGGAGGGAGACGGCGGGTGCCGCTCTAGCGGGCCCGGCGGGCATCGAGGGGAGGGCGAGCCAATCGGAGAGCGCGGCGGTGGCCCGCGAGCCGTGCGCAGGCGCGGTGCGTCGCGGCGCTCTAGTCAGCGTCTCTAACCGTAGAGACGTACGCATGCGCGCAGCGCGGCGGAAACGTCACGGCTCCGTCACTGGGCCCGCCCCTCCTCGCGGCCGCGAGGCGCTCTCTGGAGCTGATTGGACTGACGTCACGGCTCTATTTACATAGCCCCGCCTCCTCGGCACAAACCATGCCGGCGAAGGTGGTGGGGGTGCGCGCGCGCGCACGCGCGGGGCTGTGCCGCGTTTGCATACCGTCTGTAGGTACCCGCGCGGCGGGGCGCGCGCACGGCCCCGCCCCTCCTACAGACCCCCCGCGGGAACCGCCACCGCGGGGGGGGGTACGTGGGGGGACCCCCTTTGTCTCGACCCCCCCCATCCATAGGGGTGTCCCCCCCCATCCATAGCACCCCCCCAGTCCATAGGAACCCCCCCATCCCAGGGATGTCCCCCTCATCCATAGGGGTGCACCCCCTATCCATAGGGACCCCATCCATAGGGGTGTACCCCCCCCATAGCCCCCCATCCATAGGGGTGTCCCCCCCATCCATAGGGGTGAACCCCCCATCCATAGCCCCCCCAGCCATAGCACCCCCGCAATCCATATGGACCCCCCCATCCCAGGGATGCCCCCCCCCCATGCATAGGCCTCCCCCAATCCGCAGGGACCCCCCCCATCCATAGGGGTGTACCCCCCCATAGCCCCCCATCCATAGGGTGAACCCCCCCATCCATAGGGGTGAACCCCCCATCCATAGCCCCCCATCCATGGGGGTGTACCCCATCCATAGCCCCCCATCCATAGCCCCCCCCCAATCCATAGGGTGTCCCCCTCATCCATAGGGGTGTGTCCCCCCCCACAGCCCCCCCCCGCAGAGCAGAGCCACACTGAAGCAGAACAAGTTTTTATTGGGGTTCCCCCCCCGAGCCCCGGTGTGGGGGGGGGAGGGCAGCGCCAGGGCCCCCCCGGGTCATGATAGAAACTAAAACAAAATTTAAAAAAAACCAAAACCAACCCCAAGAAGGGCGGGGGGGGGGCGGCAGAGGCGGGGGCCCTCCCCTCCGCGGGGGCGCTCAGGGCACGCTGAGGCGGAAGGGGCTGTGGGGCACGTGCTGGTCGCCCCACTTGACCACCAGCACGTAGTCGCCCGCTCCCGCAGCAGGTAGCCCACGTTGTACAGCTGGTTGCCCAGGTGCTTCACCACGATCTCCTCGCAGGGGGTGCGCGGGCCCTGCACCCCACCAGCAGCATGTTGTTCCCTGCGGGAAGAGGGGGCGTCAGGGCGGGGGGGGCGCGCCCCGAAAGCGGGGGGGGGGGGGGGGGGGGGGGGTGGGGGGGGGGCGCCCCGAGCCCCCGGCACCCACCCGCCTTGCTGCAGTCCACGGTGAAGGAGTTCTTCTGCCCCACGAAGGCCTTGTTCAGCCCCAGCCCCTTGGCCACCACCTTGCTGGCGTCCGAGGAGAATTTGGGGGGTCCCGGGGGGGCCCCCCCCCGTCGTCGCCGCCGCCGCCGCCGTCCCCCGGGCTCGGCCCGGCCCCCCGCGTCCACCAGCACCGAGGAGCTCTCCCGCAGGCTGTGGCTGCTCACCAGGCGGGGCCCTGCGGGGGGGCCGTCAGCGCCCCGCCACCCCTGCGGACCCGCGTCCCCCGCCGTCCCCCCGGCCCTCCCCGCCCCCCCAACCCACCTGCCCCCCCCCCGCCTTTCCCCAAACTTGGGACCCCCCCGCTGCCCTCCTGTCCCCCAAATCTACCCCCCCAAGCCTCCTGCCCCCCAAGTCCCCCCACAACGCTTCCTCCTGCCCCCCAAAGCCGCCCCCCCGCCCCCCCGCACCGGTGATCTTGGCCTTGAAGGGGCTGCCGGCGATGTGGTGGGGGCCCCCGAACTTGATGGCGATGAGGTAGCTGCCGGGGGCCAGCGGGGTGTAGGTGACGCGGTAGCCCTCGGCGCACTCCCGGCACTCCATCTTCACCTTGGAGGGGCCGTCGATGGTCACCGCCAGCGCCCCGGGGCCCGCCCTGGCCGTGTTCACCACGAACTCCGCCGGCGAGCCTGGGGGGCGGCACCCCGACACCGGGGGTCAGCGCCCCGGGGGGGGGAGCCCCCAGGGCCCCCCTCGCAGCCTCACGCCGCGAGCCCATCGAGGCCCAACTCCGCGGGGTCACCCAAGAGCCCGTAGAAGCCCCCCCAACTCTGCGCAGCCCCCTGAGGCCCCACAGAGGCCCCCCCCCACTTCACAGGGTCCCCCAAGACCCTGCAGAGACACCCCCCAATCCCATGGGGTCCCCTAAGACCCCCCAGACACCTCCCAAAGCCACAGGGTGCCCAGGACCCCACAGAGGCCCCCCAGGGACCCCATGAGGGCCCCCCGCCCCCACAGAGGCCCCCCAAGGGCCCCCCCGTTCCCCCGTACCTGTGGTGCCCCCCTCGAGGCCGGGCCCGTAGGCGGAGACGAGGCCGGGGTCCCCCGCCTGCCCCGGCTCGCCCACGCGCACCTTGAAGGGGCTGCCGGGGATGTGGACCCCTCGAACTTGACGTCGATGGAGTAGACGCCGTTCTCCCGCGGGATGAACCGCACCGCGTACTTGTCTGGGGGGGCGGGGGTCACTGGGGAGCCCCCGCCGCCGGGGGACCCCCAAAACCCCGCGCCCCCAGACACAAAGAGGCGACGTGCACCCCACGGGGACCCCCAGAAACGCACAGAGACCCACCAAAGCCCCACGGGGACCCCAAAAACCTGTGGTGACCCAAAAACCCCACAGAGGCACCCAAAAACCCCATGGGGACCATGTGAGCCCCCCCAGATCCCTCTGAGCCCCCCCAACACCTACCTTGTGAGACACGACCCCTCATGGGGTCCACGGGGCACCCCAACCCCCCCCCAGGCGTCCCCAAGCCCCCAGAACCCCCACAGATGGGGGGGGGGCCCAAAAGCGGGCAGGTGGGGTCAGCCAGGCCACCCAAAACAACCCTTCACCGGCCCTGCAGCCTCCCTGGAACCCCAAAACCGAGCCAAAAGGGCCGGGGGACCCCAAAGTGGGGGGGACCCCAAAAGCCTCCCCCAGGCCCCGCCGGAGGTTTGCCCCCCTCCCCGCCATCCCGGAGGAGCTGGGGGTGGCGGCAGGAGCCAGTCCGGGCGGCCTCGGCCTCGGGCGGGGTGTTGGGGCGCAGGGGGGTTTTGGGGAGCCCCCCCGGCGGGGGCGGCGGGTCCCCTCACCTTCGGTGACCTCGGTGATGTGGCACTCCTCGAGGGCCCCCGAGGGGCTGTGCACCTTGGCGTCCAGCACCCCCTGCGCCCCGTTGAGGCTGACGGCGAAGGAGGCCGGCTGGTGCACCTTCAGCCCGGACTCCTGGGGGGCAGAGACCGTCAGCGGGGGGGGCACCCCAAACCGAGGGGAGGGACCCCCAAACCCGGGGGGAGGGACCCAGTCCCAGCCCCCTGCCCTCAGGCACCCGAATCCCAGCCTGGGCAGACTCGGGGGGCTTAATGCCCCCAAGCAGGTGGGGGGGCGGGGGGTCCACGTCCCAAATTCCCCGGGGGGGGACATTTACATGGCAAAACCACACCCCAAAGAAACCCGGGGGGTTAGCACCCCCAAATCCTCACCCCAAAAACCCCAGGGGGTTGATACCCCAATAAAATAACACCAGGGGGACTAACACCCCCAGATAACTTGGGGGGGGACTGACACCCCAACACCCTAATCCCGGGGGTGACACCCCCACACCCCTCACCCAAATAACTTGGGGGATTGATACCCAAAACCCTAATCCCAGGGGTGACACCCCCAAAGCCTCACCCCAGATAACCCTGGGGGGGATTCCCCCCCTTAAACAACCCTGGGGGGCACCCTGCACCCCGAAACGACCCCAGGGGGATCTGCACCCCAAGATCCCCCCCCGAGGAGGGGGCAACCCCTAACCCCGAATGACCCCAGGGAGACCCGAACCCCAAAACAAGGAGGGGGCAGCCCCCCCCAAATCCCCCGCTGTGGGGGAAGGTGTTACGCCAACCCGCAGGTTTCGGGGGTCCCCCGAAGGTTTGGGGGTGCTGGGGAAAGCCCCCGCCCCCACCGGGGGGCGGCGGGGATCAGAGCCTCCCTGGGGGCGGGGAGGGATTTGGGGGTGTCAGCGGAACCCCCCACCCCACGCCCCACTTACCTTGTGGGGCCGGCGAGCTTAACGGGAGAGAGCGGGGTCCCCGGGCGTCCCCGGGCTTTGGGGGTGCCGGGGGGGTCTTGGGGGGCCGCTCTCTCCCGCTAAGGCCCCCCCGGCCCCAGGGTCGCCCCGCGCGGGGGGCGACGGGGGCTGTTAATAGCCTTTAAAAGAGACACGAGAGAAGACCCCCGGGACCCCCCACGGCTGGGGGGAGGCACGGCTGCCGGGCCAGCGCAGGGCCCCCGAACCTGGCTGCAGCTACGGAGCCCCCCCAAACCCTGCTGCAGACCCCCTAGACACCCCAAACCCTGGCTGCAGTCCCCTCTAGACACCCCAAATCTGGCTGCAGACCCTCCCTAGACACCCTAAAACCTGGCTGCAGACCCCCTAGACACCCCAAAACCTGGCTTCAGACCCCTCTAGACACCCCAAACCCTGGCTGCAGACCCCCTAGACACCCCAAATCTGGCTGCAGACCCTCCCTAGACACCCCAAAACCTGGCTTCAGACCCCTCTAGACACCCCAAACCCTGGCTGCAGACCCCCTAGACACCCCAAATCTGGCTGCAGACCCTCCCTAGACACCCCAAAACCTGGCTTCAGACCCCTCTAGACACCCCAAACCCTGGCTGCAGACCCCTCTAGACACCCCAAACCCTGGCTGCAGACCCCCTAGACACCCCAAACCCTGGCTGCAGACCCCCTAGACACCCCAAATCTGGCTGCAGACCCTCCCTAGACACCCCAAAACCTGGCTGCAGTCCCCTCTAGACAGCCTAAACCTTGCTAAAGCTCTCTTAGACCCCATGAGCACCTCCAAAAACTTACCAAAGCCCCCTTAAACACCCCAAAACCCCCACTAAAGCTGCCCTTGGGGTGTGCTGGCCACACAGATACCCCAAAAAACCCCACCAAAGCCCCTCCAGGGCTACGCTGACCCTGCACGGACACCCCAAAACCCCACCAAAGCCCCCTGGAGCTACCGTGGCCCTCCCGATGCCCCTGCCCTGCGCGTGCCCGTCCTGAGCCCAGCCGGGGGGTGCGAGGGGGGGGGGTTTCTCCCAGTGCCTCACCTGAAGGCTAGAAACAGTCAGGCGGCGGGCGGCGTCGCAGGGGGCGGCGGCCGTCACCACAAAGGGGCTCTCGGGGATGTGCTCCTCGTTAAACTTCACCGACACCTCGTAGTCGCCTGCGGGGAGGGGGACGGCGTCAGGAACGGGGGGTCCCCGCCTCTCCCCGGCCCCCCCGAGCCCTCCTCAGCCCCGTACCAGGCTCCTGGACGACATAGGAGACGCCGCAGGATCCGTCCTTGCGGTCCTCGAAGGCGATCTCGGCTTTGCTGGGCCCCTCGACGGCGATGGAGAGGCCCCCAGCGCCCGCCTCCCGCGTCCAGATGCTGAATTCGGCTGGGGGGGCAGCGGGGATGGGGCGTCAGGGCCCCCCCAAAGGCCGGACCCCCCCTTTGCTACCCCATCGCTCCCCAGCTGGGCCAGTTTGAGGGACCTGGGGCCAGTTCAGGAGCCAGGGGGCTGAATTCAGGGGATCTCCAGCGGGTTTTGGGAGCTCTGGGTGGGTTTTGGGAGCCCCAGTTAGGAATTGACGAACCCCCTCCACGGGCTCTGTGGGGCCTTAGATGGATTTGGGGAGCCCCCCACGGGTTTTGGGGAGCCCCGTGAAGGATCAGGGAGTCTTGTGCAGACTCAGGAGCCCCAGACAGGTCCAGGCAGTCCCAAGGAGGATTGGGGGGGAGCCCCGAGTGGGCTTCAGGGTGCCCCGCAGGCAGGTTCAGGGTGCCTGGCTGGGCTTGGGGAGCCCTGGGTGAGTTTTGGGGTGCCCCGGCAGAGGTGAGCATACATTTTAGGACACCCCAAGTGGGATTTGGGACGCCCCAAGCGGGTTCAGGGGCTGTAACAGGGTCAGGGCAGCCCCGGATGGGTCGCAGAGCCCCAGGGGGGTCTCGGGCAGGTTTTGGGGTGCCCCCGCTCACCTGGCACGCCGGCCTCGGCGCGCTCGAGGCCGGGCCCCCCGGCGCGGACCTTGTGCGCGCCGCCCTCGCCCATGGGCCCCACGGTGAACTGGAAGGGGCTGCCGGGGACATGCTGGCCCCGGTCCTTGACGCTGACTGAGTGGACGCCGGTCTCGGCGGGCACGAAGCGGATGCTGTAGGCGCCGCCATCGCCCTCCACCACCTGTGCCGCCACCGCCTGCCCCGAGGGGCCCGTCACCACCGCCGTCACCTCGTGGGCGCTCAGCTCTGACAGCAATGGGCGAGGGGGTCACGGGGGGGGTCCCGGGGCTCCCCCCGGTCCCCGCAGACCCTCCCGTGCCAGGAGAGGTCCTGGGGTCCCTCTGTGCATCCCCACCCTATCCCACGTGGGTCCCTGGGGGGCCCTCTTTATCCCTGGGGTCCCCATGTGGGTCCTTGGTGTCCCCCAGGGGTCTCTAGGGACCCCCAGCCCTGCAACACCTCCCTGCGTGCCCCTGGGGACCCCGTAGACCCGTGGCCTGTGTCCCTGGCCAGTCCCTGGTACCCCCACGTCTCCGTGGGAGCCTCCAGAGCGTCCTCGGCGTGTCCCAGGGGAGCCCACAGATCCTCTCCCACTCCCCCCAGGTCCCTGGGGTCCCCCCCAACTGCCCCAGCAGCCTCCCGGGACCCTCAGGGACCTCCCCAGGGACCCTCAGGGATCCCATGGTGCATGCTGAGCCCCCCAGGGACACCGAGGGACCCTTAGAGGCTCACTGGGACCCTTCAGGAACTCGGGGACCCGCCAGGGACACTCAGGGACCCCCCCCCCAGGACGCTCAGGACCCCCCTGTCCCCGCTCACCCGGCATCTTGAGGCTGAGGTCGCAGGCGGTGCCCACGCTGGCCTCGGGGGGGGCACGGCGCCGGCGCGTGATGCTCTCCTTCACCCGCCCCTCGCCCGTCACCTTCACCGAGAAGGGGCTCCCTGCGGGGCGTGGGGAGGGTCACATCAGCCCCCCCTGGGCCCAGGGACCCCCCAAACCACCCCCCCAATCCTCTCCTGGTCCCACTGCACCCCAAACCCCTCTCAGTACCCCCAGCTCCCTCCCCACTCCCCCCAGCACTCCTGAGTGCACCCAGCACCCTCCCGCTCTGCTCCCGATAACCCAAACCACCCCAGTATGCCCTCCCAGTGCCCCCAGTAACCCCAAGACCCTGCTTACCTCCTCCAGCTGCCCCCGCCAGCGCTCCTATTTCCCCTAACACACCCTCCCACTGCTCCTCCATTCACCCCCCCACCCCGTAACCCGAGTTCTTTCCCAGCATGCTCTCCCAGTGCTTCCTGTAAGCAAATTACCCCAGTACACCCTCCCAGTGCCTCCAGTTCCCCCCAGCAACCCCAATACACCCTCCCAGTGCCACCGCTTGCCCCGGCGCCCTCCGGCAGCACTTCCAGTCCCCCTGGCACGCACCGGGGACGTGCTGGTCGCCGAATTTGACGGAGATGATGTAGTTGCCGGGTTCGGTGGGACAGTAGGAGACGCGGCAGGTGCCATCCTCGAGCTCCTCCGTGGTGATGTCCACCTTGCTGGGTCCCTCGATGGAGAGGCTCAGCCCGCCGTAGCCTGGGGAGGGCGCCGTCAGCAGGGACCCCGGCGCCCGGGACATGCCCCCCTCCCCAATTCCCGCGGGATGGGGGCGTACCAGCGTCGCGGGTGTCGATGGTGAAGTGCGCTGGCTCGAAGGTGCGTCCCTCGCGCAGGCCAGGCCCCGCCACGCGCACCCGGCTGGCGTCCCCCAGTTCTGCCTGGCTGATGGTGACAGAGACGGGGCTGCGGGCCAGGGGCTGCCCCCCCCGCGAGATGTGCACCAGGTGCTCCCCCACCTCCTGCGGCACGAAGGAGATGCCTGCGGGGACGGGGACACCGGCCTCAGGACAAGGGGACAGCGTCAGCGGGGTACGGGGTCGCAGGAAGGACGGGGTAGGGGGACACGGGGACCCCCCGAGTGTCCCCCCCCTCACCGATGTGGCCGTTGCGGAGGCGCTTGAGCTGGCAGGGCTCCTTGCGGCCCGAGGGAGAGGTGACGGTGGCCGTCAGCTGGCTCAGGTCCGTCTCCCCGATGTCCAGGGGGATGTCGGCCGAAGCGCCCACCTTCAGGTGGGAGAGGCGCAGGCTGTCGTCACCTGCGGGAATGGGGCGGGGGGTCAGCAGGGAGGCACCCCGAAATGCCTGGAGTCCCCCAGGCCCTCCCTAGGGACCCCCAGAACAGCCTCAAGTCCACTGGGGACTTCATCCACTCCAGGGACCCCCCAGGAGCACCCAAAGCTCCTCCGGGTGTTCCCCCAGACCCCTGGCCGCGCCATACCGGTGATGCGGGCGGTGAAGGGGCTCCCGGGGATGTGCTTGTCGTTGTACTTCACCACGATGCTGTAGTCCCCGGGCAGCACTGGCAGGTAGGAGACGCTGCACGTCCCGTCCTGGTTATCAGTGCAGCTGATCTCTGCCTTGGAGGGACCCTCCACGGCCAGCGACAGCCCTCCTGGGGGGGTGGGGAGGCACACGGGGTTCAGGGGGGGCCCTGCGCCCGCCGGGGAGGACCCAGGTGCCCAGCAGACCCCCCACGGGCTCACCCTCGCCGGCGTCCTTGGTGTTGACGGTGAAGGTAGCCGGCTTGTTGACGGTGCCGTGGATGAGGCCGGGGCCGTAGGCAGTGACGTGGCCACTGTTGACGTAGTCCACATAGAACTGCAGGGGGCTGCCTGAGAAGGGGGACACGGGGGGGCATCAGGGGGGCACCGAGATCCCCCCACCGCCACGGGAGGACCCTCATGGCTGCGGGGATGTCACAAGGGACACGCAGCGGCACGTGGGATGGCGTCACAGTGCCCCCAGAGTGCCCCAAAGCGCCCCCATCACTCCCCACCTGGGATGTGCATGTTCTCGTAGCGGATGTCCATCTCGTGCAGGCCAGCCTCGGTGGGGGCAAACCGCACCGTCACCGTCCCGTCCTTGTTGTCCGTGATGTCAGGCTTGGCCACCTTCCCTGAGGGCATCCGCACCTCCCCTGGAGGGGAACGGGGGGTCAAAGGGTGCTGGCTGGCCCGGGGACACCTAGGAGGGCCAGGGGACACCCGCAGAGGACCCTGGCTGTCTTGGGGACACCCCGGGAGCATGTTAGTTGTCTTGGGGACACCCTGAGGGCCCCTAGGAGGACCCTGGCTGCCTTGGGGGGACCCCAGGAGGACCTGGGGGGGCTTTGGGGACCCCCCAGAAGGACTCAAGGGAGGCTGGGGGACCCTGCAGGTCTCAGGGACCTGAGCTGTTTTGGTCACCCCACCCAGAGGACCCCCTGGGACAAGGCTGGTGGTGTTGGGGACCGCCTCCGGAGGAGTGTTTTGGGGTACCTGCCCCCCTCACCCGTGATCTCGCCCTTCTTGATGGTGAAGGGGATGACGAGGTCGAAGGGGCGCAGCCCAGCCATGTCCAGCCCATTCACCCCCAGCAGCGGGCGGTCGGTTGCCTGCGCAAACGAGCTCGTTAGCGGATGCCGGGGTGTGTCCCCTCGCCGCCTCCCTCCGCCCACCGCACGCCTGGCACGCTGCCTGCGTCCATTATCTCACACGCCTGGCGGCCTGCCTGCCTCGCACGCTCCTCGCACGCTGCCGGCTTGGCGCCCTGCATGCCTTGCACGCTGCCTGCCCCGCCTGCCTCGCATGCTTCTCACACACGCCTCGCACGCTGCCCGCCGACACCCCTCGCACGCTCCTCGCACACTGCCCGCCTCGCACGCTGCCCCCGACACCCCTCGCACGCTGCCCGCCTCGCACGCTGCCCCCCGACACCACTCGCACGCTCCTCGCACGCTGCCCGCCTCGCACGCTGCCCCCCTGACACCCCTCGCACGCTGCCCGCCTCGCACGCTGCCCCCCGACACCCCTCGCCCACCGCCCACCCCTCGCCCAGACTCACCATGACCTGGAAGGGGCTGTTGGGGATGTGCTCGCCCCCGAAGCGCACGCAGATGACGTACTTGCCGGGCTGGGGGGCGGTGTAGAAGATATCGAAGGTGCCATCGGCGTTCTCCACCACGTCCACATCCACCTCGGAGCCGTCGGGTGTGCAGACGGTGCAGGTCACCTTGCCCTTGCCCGCTGCCTTGGCGTCCACCGTGATCACCGTCTCCTCCCCGATCTGGATGGTGGGGCCAATGCCCGCCCCTGCCGGGGACCGGGGGGGTCACTGCCCGCCCCAGGGCACGGGGGCACCCCCAAACCAGCCCCATGCAGGGACACATGCCCCACTGTGGTCCTCTGGCGCTGCCCACCCCCTGGGATGGCCGAAGGGCCCCCCAAAGCTGGGCCCGAGCCGAGCTCCCTGGTCCGTGCCATGGGGAGGGGGTAATAAGGCGTTAACGAGTCACGGACCTCCCCCATCCCCCACCCTGGGGGTGACCTCGCCAGGTACCCCGTAACGCCACGGACCCCCCACTCGCTGCCCTGCGTGGGGCCAGGGGAGCCCCCAGCAACGGGGGGGGTTCTCAACTATAACAGCACCCAACCAGAGACCCGCCAAAATGCTCATAGGGTCAAGCTACAAGGGCCCCCCTCCGTCCCCCCCCCCCCCCGTTTAACAAGGTTCGGGGGATGCCCTGTAATTAGGGCAGGAGCAAAGGGGGTCCCTGAGAGCAAGGAGAATGGGGGGGTCCTCCCGTGTTGAACCAGGTAGGGACCCCCCCAACTAAAAGAGAACCCTGATTGTTAATTGATGCCTGGAGGGGGGGGGGCCCAGGCGTTAAGTCAGGTCTGGGGGGGCCCCTCATCGTTAAATGAGGTTGGGGGACCCCTCCGTAGTTTAAGAAGCACAGGGGGTGCCCCCAGTATGAAACAAGGCCTGAGGGTCCCCCAAAACTAGACCCTCCTTCAGGCCATGGCAGGGAAGGTCCCCGCTCGTCCACGAGGGTGGGGGGGATTTTGGGGTGCGGGGAGGGGGTCACGCATGCGCCCCGACGCCAAGCGAGCCATGCCGTGAGCTTACCTAAGCCGTGACCTCCGATGGAGACTACAGCGTGGGCGAGAGAGGGGTGGGGGGGGACGGGGTGGGGGCGCGGGGGGGACGTGGGGTGGGCAGAGAAGCAAGAAATCCAGTGAGACACAGGTGCTGAGACCCCCCCCGCGCTCCCCCCCCCGCCCGCCCCCCACGGCTGCCCGTGCCCCCCCCCCAGCCCCGCGGTGACTCGGCTGGAAGCGGCTGGGCGGGCGGTGGGTGCCCCCATCGTGCGTCGTGTCCCCGTGTCCCCCCCGTCCCCGCCCCGGCGGCGCGTACCGGTGACGGTGCACTTGCTGGCATCGCCGGCGGGCACGGCGCGGATGCGGTAGGGCGAGTAGGGGATCTCGTCCCCGCCGTACTTGATGAGGATGGTGTAGCGCCCCGTCATATCGGGGACGTAGGAGACAGTGTAGGTGCCGTCCTGGTTGTCCCGGATCGTCGCCTTCTTGGGTTTGCCCTCGGGGTCCTGCAGGGACGCGGGGGGACACGGGAGGACGTCGCTGAGCTGTCCCCTGGCCCCTGCAGACCCCCGCCTGCCCCCCGCTCCGTGCCCACCGTGATCTGGACGGCGAGCAGCCCCTCGCCGGCGTCCTTGGCGTCGATGGTGAACTCCACGGGGAGGCTAGCCGGGACCCCCGTCGTGTTCAGCCCGGGGCCGCTCGCCTTCACCTTGCTGGCGTCGTGCGTGGGCAGCGCCTTCACCTTGAAGGGGCTGCAGGAGATGAGGGGGCATCAGACCGGCCCCCCCAACGCGCCTCGGCCCCCCCGCACCCCCCGCCTCACCTGCGGGGCACCTCCTCGTCGCCGTAGCGCACCGAGATGCTGTAGGGCCCCTCGCGGGAGGGGACGTAGCTGACGCGCTGTGTCCCGTCCCCGTTGTCTGCCACATCCACGGGTTCCACCACGCCTGGGGGCAGTAGGGAGGGGCGTCAGGGCACCCCAGAGCACCCCCAAACGTCACAGTGCGCCCCCAGACCCGCCACGGCATCCTATGCGACATCCCAAGACCCTGCAGGGTGCCCTGAGACCTGCTATGGCACCCTCGAGACCCCCTGTAGAGCCCTGCGGGGCACCCCAAGACCCTGTAACATCCCATAAAGTGCCCAAGACTCCCTGTAACATCCCACGGGACAACCCAAGAGCCCATGGGACCCCACGGGCACCCTAAGACCTCCCGGGGTGTTTGAGGCCCCACAGGGCACCCCAAGGGGTGCACCGGGACCCCCCTACCCTCCCAAGACAACACAACACCTGTAGAGCACCTTTTATACCAGACACCCCCGTCTCCCTGGGATCAGGGGCACCCCAAACACCCCCCAGACCCAAAGCAGGGGCACCCCGAGCCCCCCACTGACCTTTGGGACCCTGAACCTTAACGTCCAGGGGGGCGACGCCGGCCTTGCTGGTGTCGACGGTGAAGGTCTGGGGCACATTGGCACGCACCACGCCCGGCGTCAGCCCCGGCCCCGCGCACTTCACCTTGGACGAGTCCACCACATCCGTCACCGGCACCTTGAAGGGGCTCCCTGGGCAGGGCGGGGGGACATGTGAGCGCGGGGCGGGGGGGGGGGGCGATGCAGCTCCCGGAGCCGCCCTGGGACCCCCCAGGTGCTCACCGGGGACCTGGTGGCCACCGTAGGTGACGTTGAGGCTGTAGGTGCCCGGCTCGTAGGGGATGTACTCCACCGAGCAGCTCCCGTCCTTGTTGTCGGTGCAGGACATCTTGGCCTCCGAGGGACCCTCCACCGCCAGGCCCAGGCCCCCTGTGCCGGCACCCCTGGGGCAGGGGGAGCACAGGGCTCAGGTGGGGCACCCCCAAACCCCCCGGGCCCCGGCGGGGGCCTGATGGTACTGGGAGGGGGCTCGGGGGCAAGCCTTTAGGGTACGGGGATGTTTTGGGGAGACTGGGAAGAGAAAGACTCAGGGCATGAGAACATTTCGGGTAGGGAAATGATTTAGAGGACACCAGGGAAAGGATTTGGGACACCAGGGAAAGGATTTGGGGTACAGGAACGATTTAGGGGACACCGGGAGAAGGGTTCGGGCCGGGAAAACGTATTTAAGGTGTCTACAGGCAGACTAGGGGCACTCAGGATGGATTTCAGGGGTGCTGGGGGGAAGACTTTGGGTACAGGAGAGGAGCAGGGAGGGGGGTTTCAGCACCGAGGGGGGATCTGGGGTACAGGGGTGCTCCTGATGACCAGGTTGGGGGCCCAGGGGGTGGGCTGGAGGGTTTGGGGTCTCACCGGGTCTCCACGGTGAACTTGTTGGGCTGGTTGGTGGTGCCGCTCTGGATGCCAGGGCCGTGGACGCGGACGCGCGCCGGGTCGCAGCCCTCGGTGACGGGCACGTGGAAGGGGCTGTGCGGCACCGGGCTGCCGGCGTAGCTCACCTCCACCGCGTGCATGCCTGGGGGGGACACGGGACATGGTGGGGACGTCACCCCAAGGCCGTGGGCACCGCCCCCCTCCCCGGGCACCCCCCGCGCCTCACCCTCCTCGTAGGGCGTGTACTCCACGTGGTAGGTGCCGTCACCCCGGTCCTCCACAAAGGTCTCGGTGACGTTCCCTGAGGGGTTGGACACCCGCGTCTTCACGTGGGGACCCCCGGATTTGCTCAGCGCCCGGGCGTCCACGTCAAACTCTGTCACTGCCTCCCTGAACACACCTGGAAGGGGGGCACACTCGGCGTCAGGCGGCTGCGCCCCCTGTGCCCCCGCCCCCGCGGCCCCGCACTCACCCTTGCCCTCCACGCCGGGCCCATAGACCTTGACGCCAGCGGTGTCGACGGCGGGCTCCACCCGCACCTTGCTGGGGAAGTGCGGCACAGGCTGCCCGCCGTACTCCACGGTGATGGTGTAGACGCCGGGGCTGAGCGGGGTGTAGGCGATGGTGTAGGTGCCGTCGCCGTTGTCCTCCACCCGCACCTCAGCACGGGCGCCCGCTTCCGAGGCGATGCCGATGGTCAGCTCGGCTGTGCCGGCGCGGCTGCAATCCACGCGGAAGTGGCCGGGCTGCCCGGCCGTGGCTCCCTCCAGTCCCGGCCCCGAGCACGTCACCTTGGAGGCGTCGAAGGAGGCGCGGACGGGGGCGCGGAAGGGCGAGCCGGGCACGTGAGCGCCGGCGAAGAGGATGTTGATGTTGTAGTCACCGGGCTCGGTGGGGAGGTAGGAGACGGAGCAGGTGCCGTCGCCATTGTCCAGGCACTCGATCTTGGCCTCGCAGGGCCCCTCCACCGTCAGCCCCAGGCCTCCCGTGCCAGCCCCCTTGGTGTCGATGGTGAAGGGGGCCGGCACCCCGGCCAGCCCCCCCTGCAGCCCCGGCCCGAAGGCGCGCACCTGCGGGGAGAGCGGCCACTGCGTCGGGCGGGGGGGCCTTGCTGGGGGGGCCCCCCGACCTTGGTGAGAGCCCCCCAATCTCAGGGAGAGCCCCTCAGAGGGGAGCCACGGCACTGGGGATGCCCCAGCTCCGGGGTCTGCTCCTACTGGGACCCCCATCCTCAGTGACACGCTCTTACTGGGGCCCCCCCAGTTCCTGGGGACCCCCACAACCAGTGACACGCTCTTATTAGGGTCCCCCCAGTCCCTGGGGACTCCCATCATTGGGGACACTCCCACACTGGGGATCCCCCTGGCCCTTAGGGACCCCTGTAAGCAGGGATACCCCCTTACTGGGGACCCCAATCACCCTTACTGGGGCCCTCCCAGTCCCTGGGGACCCGCATCATCAGGGACACACTGCTCTTAAGGCCCTTAGGCCCCCCTGCAGCTCCTGGGGACCCCCAGCCCCAGGGACACTCCCCTTCACTAGGGATCCCCATGACCCTTAGGGACTCCCATAAGCAGGGATACCCCCTTACCAGGGACCCCAATCACCCTTACTGCCCCCCCCCCCCCCCGGGGTCCCCATCCCGAAGGCAGACCCACAGAACTGAGGGAGCCAAGTCCCCAGGACCCCCCTCCCGTGGGGACACCCCAAAACCAAGCCCCCTGCCACAGGGTGGGGGGCCAGACCCACCTTGGAGGGGTCAGTGGGGGGCACGGCCTCGACGGGGAAGGGGCTGCCGGGGACGGGGACGCCATCGTAGGTGACCTCCACCTGGTAGGGCCCCTCCTCGCGGGGGATGAAGCGCACCAGGCTGTTCTCGGGGCTCAGACCCGGCTCCACCGTGCAGGGCACCCCCTTGCGCGAGGGGCCCGTGATCTTCGCCCCCACCTTGCCCTGGCCCCCGGCGCCCTTGGACTTGACCGTGAACTCCTGGTCCTTCCCCACCTCCAGCTCTGCGGGGGCATCCACACCCTGCAGGGGGCCGCACCCCAAAACGGGGCTCCCCCTGCCAAAAACCCCCTGCCCCCAAAATAAACACCTGCCAAAAAACACCCCCCAAACCCCCCACCCCAAATCCTCTCCAGGGAGGGAGCCCCCCAAAAACCCCAAACCCTAAATCCTCTCTGGGGACAGAGGCCCCCAAACCCCCACCCCCAAGCAGGACCCCCCCCGCATTTGCCAGTCTACCCCCCCGCCCTCTGGGCTTCCCTGAATCACCTCCCGCAAAAGGAGGCCCCCAAATCACCCCTGGCTCCCCCACACCCTAAGAGTCCCCCAGTCCCCCCAGCCCCCTCATTCCCCACACAGCTCCCCAGTTTCCCCCCCAGCCCCAAAACCTCCCCTAAAAGGGGGTCTGAGAGCCCCCCAGCCCAGAGCCCCCCCAAGCCCCCCCCCAGGGGACTCCCCCATGCCACCGTACTGTCGTCCAGGCCGGAGATCTTGATCTTGCCCAGGTCGAGGCTGGGGGCCACCCCGACGGTGAAGGGGCTCTTGGGGATGTGGTCGCCCCCGTAGGTCACCGCCACCCCCAAATTACCCTGCGGGGGGAGAGAGAGGGGGTGGCTGTGGGGGGGCCCCATGCCAGGGCTGGGGGGGTCTCGGCCCCCCCATGCTGCGCAGGTGGCCTTTCGGTGGCGGGTGGGGCACCCACGTTACAACATAAGGGGGCATTTCGGTCACAGGGTTTTTGGGGTACCCCCACCTCGCTACCTGCTGGGGAGGGGGTAATCTGGGGGGGCATGCGGGGTTTTTGGGGTGCCCCAGTACCTGCTGCACGGGGGTGTACTTGACGGTGTGGGTGCCATCGTGGTTGTCGATCACCTCCAGGTCCCGCACGGCCTCGCCCTTCCCGGGCCCTGTCACCTGGACGTCCAGGGGGGCCCGGCCCCCCGCCTTGGCGTTCACCGTGAAGTGGGTGGGCTTCCCCAGCTCCACACCTGCCGGGGGGGCCGGGGGGTCAGGGGGCTCCCCAAATCCCCGCTGGGGGCCCCCGGGACCCTCCTGCTGTCCCCCTGACTCACCGGAGCGGCTGAGGCCGGGTCCTTCCGCCTTCACCTTGCTTGCATCGTGCGAGGGGTCGACCTTGATCCGGATGGGGCTGGTGGGGGTGGCCTGCGGGGGGAAACACACCCCAAAATCAGCCCCCTGCACCCCAAGACCCTTCACACCCCGAGCCCCCCCCCCCCCCCCCCGAGCCCCCCAGGCCCACCTGGTCGGCAAAGAGCACCATGATGGTGTAGGCGCCAGGGCCGCGGGGGGTGTAGCGCACGGTGAAGGTGTCGTTGTCGTTGCGGATGATGTCGAAGTCGATGTCGGCCTCGGTCGGACCCACCACCCCCGGGGCGCACTTGATCCCGATGCTCACATCCCCTGGGAGGTCCCAGGGGGGAGGGGCGTCAGCACCCCAACTGCCCCCTAGGGACCCTCCGGGACTCCCCCGGGACCCCACAGACCACCCCACACGCTGCAGACACCGTCCTGCCCACCCCAGCCCTCCCTGCAGCCCCAAAACCCCCCTCCCTGGCCCCCGCAGCCCCCCCAAATCCCCCTGGGGCTCACCCTGCCCGGCCTCGGCACAGTCCACGGTGAAGTAGGTGGGCTCGTGGGCCTTGAGCCCCGTCTTGGCCACGCCAGGGCCGTAGACCTTCACCTTGTGGGGGTGGCTGCCGGCCCCCACGCCCACCTGTGGGTTTTGGTGGGTGGGGGTCAGGCCTGCCGCCTCCCCAGGCGGCCAGGGACCCCCCCCCAAGGTTTTGGGGACCCCCCTCACCCGGAAGGGGCTCTGGGGGATGTTCACACCGCCCCAGGACACCATGGCCGTGTGCTTGAGGGGCTTCTTGGGGATGTAGGAGCAGCTGTAGGTGCCATTGCCGTTATCCTTGACAGAGACGTCCACGGGGTTGCCCTCTGCGTCCTGGGGGAGTATGGGGAGGGTCAGTACCCCAAATCCCCACCCTGGGACAGCCCCCAAATCCACCCACACCCCCTTCTCCACAGCTGGGCCACCCCATAGCCCCTCAGCTCCCCTGCCTCTGTGCTGGGGCTCCCAAATCCTCCTAATATCCCCCCAAAGCCACCTCGTATCATGTCCTAGCTGGGGCTGCACCCCCAAATCCTCCCCCAGCACCCCCCAAATCCCCCTCGTGCCACCTCCCCTACACCTGGGCTCCCAAACCCTTCTAAAGCCCTATAACCCCCCCAAATCTGCCCCGTGTCCCATCCTATCCAGGGCAGCGCCCCCCAACACCCTCCCCCAGCCCCGCCCCATGTCTCCTCCCACCCCGCTGCACCCCCAAACCCATCCCCTGACCCCCCCTCACCTGCATCTGCACTTTGAGGGGTCCCTTCCCCCCGCTTTTGGCGTCCACCGTGAACTCGGCAGGCTTGTTGATGGCTACCCCTGTCTTCTCCAGCCCTGGCCCGTGAGCTTTGACCTGAGAAAGGAGGGGGCAGAGGGGTTACGAGGGTCCCTGGGGTGTTGGGAGGGTTTGGGGGGTCTGCGGGGGTCCCCCACCTTCTCGGGGAAGGAGTCGCGGGGCGCGGGGCGGATGTCGGCCATGAAGGGGCTGCGGCGGATGTCCTCGTTGTCGCAGAGGACGTGGACGGCATAGGCGCCGGGCTCCTGCGGCCAGTACCGCACGTCGCAGGAGCCGTCCCCGCGGTCATCGCACTCGATCTTGGCCTGCGAGGGGCCCTCCACCGAGAAACCTGGGGGAGTTGGGGAGTCAGGGGTGCCCCAAACCCCCCCGGGGTCCCCACAGAGCCACCACCCACAGGGCACAGAGCCCCGCGGTGGCCGCCAGCGCCTCGGCGTCGCCGGGACGCGCAGACCCCGGTGAGGGCTACAGAGCCCCTCAGAGCCCCCAAAGCCTCCCCAAAACACCCCCCAAACCCCCAGAGGAGCCCTGGAGCCCCTCAGAGCCCCCCAAAGCACCCCAAAATCCCCAGCAGCACCCCAGAGGCCCCTCAGAGATCCCACCCGCCCCTGATATAACCTCGAAGGGGAGCGACCGCAAAGTCCCCCAGTACACCCCAAAACCCCTAAAGGCCCCCAGTAGCCCCCCAGGATCCCCCAACACCACCCTGAAGCCCCAGATTCCCCCCAAAGCCCCTCCAGGAGCATCCTGAGTCCCCAGAGTACCCCCCAAAGGTTCCCTGAGCCCCCCAAGGCATCCCAAAGCCCCCAGTAGGATCCCCAGGAAGACCCCATGCCCCCCAACTCCCCCAAAACACTCCCCAGCAGCCTCCAAGGTCCCCGCCCCCCCCAACCCCCCGCCCCTCACCGAGGGTGCCAACGTCATCCCCGATGGCCTCCACCACGAAGTCGGCTGACTTGCCCACGACGCCCCCCTCCAGGCCAGGCCCCCAGGCCCGCACCTTCTGGCTGCCGCTCTCGGGGGACACCTTCACCTCAAAGGGACTGGAGGGGACAGATGGGGGGGCGGGGGGTCAGGGCAGGGCCCCCCAAAAAGGCCCACACCCTGAAGCAACCCCCCCAAACGGCCCAGACCCCAAAACAGCCCCAGCCCCGGCACCGAGGATGGCGGCCCGTGGTGGTGGCCAGCTCCCGGGCTGGGGGGGCCATGCTGCCCCCACTCCCAGTGCCTCCCAGTGCTCACCTGCGAGGGATGTGCTGCCCCCCCCAGGTCACCGTCACCGTGTAGGTCCCCGGCGCGGTGGGGAAGTACTCGAAGCCAAAGACGCCGTCCCCCAGGTCCTTCTGCTTCACCGTCTCCATGCCCTCTGCGAGGCAGGCATCAGGGGGGCGCCCCAAAACCCAGGCAGCCCCCCAAACCCCAGATTCCCCCCCAAAACCTTAGAGACCCCCCCCAAGACCCCAGGAACCCCAACATCCCCTTGAGTAGGGGCTAAGGGCTGTCTCCAGGGCCCCCAACCCCCTCAGGGTGCTCCCAACCCCCTAAGAGGCCCCCCCCCAACCACCCCCCGCACCCCCCCAAAAGAGGGGAGCCCCCCCGGACTCACTGGGGCCCTTGACGGTGACTTTGAGCTCCCCGCTGCCAGCCCCCTTCGTGTAGACCTTGAAATCTGCCGTCTCCTTCACCCGCAGCCCCTTGGGCTGCAGCCCCCGCCCCACGGCGCGGCACGCCGAGGGGTTGCAGGCTGTGGGGAGAGGGTCAGGGGGGGCCCCGCCAGCTGGGGACCCCCAAAACCCTCCCCAGGGCACGCGCTGGGGGCGGTGGGGGTACAGGGGGGATTCCCATGTCCCGGGGGACCCCAAAAGCCACCCGGGGAAGCTTTTGCAGGGGAAGGAGGGGGAGAGGGATTGGGGGAAGCGCCCCGCACGATGTGGGGGGGACGCTGAGGGGGGAGAGAGGGCCCCAGGGGTCCGGGGGGACCCCCACACCCACGCTGGGGCACATGCTGTGGGGAGGGACCCAGGCGCCCAGCGGCACCCCAAAGGGCACCGTGGGGGTGGGGGGGTAAGAAGGGACCCAGGCGTCCGGGAGCACCCCCCGCACCCCCCCGTACCGTCATCGGGTCACCCGCGAGGACCCCGGCCGGTGCTTCCCGGACAGACGGGCAGAAGGAGCAGGACAGGCGGAGAGAGACAGAGCGGAGTCACGGGGGGCCGAGACCCCCCTGCAGCGACAGCCCCGGGCCCCCCACGTGGGGGGCAGAGACCCCCCCACAAGGGCCCGGGGAGGCAGAAGCACAGAGATACCCTCCCCCAAGTTGGGGGGCAGAAGCACAGACACCCCCTGAGCTGGGAAGGACAGAGACCCCCCCCAGCTCGGAAGGGAGGAGAACGCAGAGCCCCCAGCGTGGGGGCAGGACAGAGACCCCAAGGTTGGGGCGGGGGACAGAGACCCCGAGTTTAGGGGGAGACAGAGACCCCCAAGCTGGGGGGACAGAGGTCCCCAAGCTGGGAAGGACAGAGACCCCCGAGTTGAGGGGACAGAGACCCCCGAGCTGGGGGGACAGAGACCCCCGAGCTGGGAAGGACAGAGACCCCCGAGCTGGGGGGCAGGCAGCCTCCCGGGGCTCACCCTGCCCCACGGTGACGCTGAAGGGGCTCTTGGGGATGGGGGCTCCCCCGAAGGCCACGTGGACGGTGTGGGGCCCCTCGGCCGTGGGGCGGTAGGTGCAGCGGTAGGTGCCGTCCCCGCGGGCCTCCAGCGTCGGCTCCACCGTTCCCCGGCGCCCGCTGGGGTCCACGATGGAGACCTCCACCTCGCCCGGCCCCGCGCCTGCCGGCGGCCACCACGCATCACCGGGGAGAACGGTCCCACCCTGAGGGGGACGCATCCCCTCTTGCCCACCCCACCCCACATCACCCCCAAATCCCCTGGGGTCCAATTCCCACCAGCCTCCCCGCGACCCCCCCAGAGCCCCCCAACACCCACCCCCCCCCCCCAAACCCCCCAAACCCCCCCCGGGACGTACCGGCGGTGAAGATCTCGAAGTAGGTGCTCTTGTTGGCCACGTTGCCCAGGGGCTCGATGCCGGGCCCCTGCGCCGAGACCCGGCCGGCATCGCCCGCCGCCCGCCCCACCTGCACCTCGAAGGGGCTCTTGGCGATGTGCTGCCCCGCGAAGAGCACTGTCACCTGCGGGGGGAACCCCGAAACATGAGGGGGGCGTTGCGGTGGGGAACCTCACTGGAGGCCCCAAAACACCTCACCGGAGGCCTCAAAACCACCCTGAAACCTCAAAATTATCTCTCCAGACCTCAAAGGAAACAAAACTAAAAAAAAGCAGTACACCCGGGGCCAAAACAGGCCCAGGGTGGCCCCAAAGGGCTCAGGACCCCCCAAAAGGCCTCCCGGCCCCCCCAAGTCCCCACAAAGGCCCCCCCCAAAGGGCTCAGGACCCCCCCAAAAGGCCTCCCGGCCCCCCCAAGTCCCCACAAAGCGCCCCCCCCCCCCCCCAACCCCACCTTGTGCACGCCGGTGACTTTGGGGACGTAGGAAACGGAGAACGTCCGGTTCTTGTCGTTGTTGGCCACCACTTTAGCCTGCGGAGGGGGGTACCGAGCTGTGAGTCTCCTGGGAGACCCCAAAAGCCCTGCAGCCACCCCCCCAACTCTCCCAGGCCCCCCGAAACCCCACAGGGACCCACCCCCAGAGCCCTGGGCCCAGCTCACAGACCCCTCGGCCCCGACCCAACCACCAGGTACGTGGCTGTGCACGCCAGGACGTCCCCGTCGCTTGTAGTCCCCCATGACCCCCCCAGACCCCGTGCCCACCTCCTCGCGGTGCCCGGCGGGGTCCTCCACGTACACCAGCACGTCCCCCTGCCCCGCGCTGATCGTCTCCACCGTGAACTCGGCCCGTTGCTTCACCATGTTCCCCGTGGGCTCGATGCCTGCGGGACCCACCGTCAGCGCCATGGGGGTCCTGCGGGGGTCCCGGCCCTGCCCTGGGGGTCCCAGTCCCACAGCCCTGCCAGGAACAGGGGGTGCCCCCCAGATCTATAGGGCACAGGACATCCTCACAAAGGAATGGGGCCCCAAATCTGCAGGGAGCTGGGTCCAGCCCCCCAATATCATCAAACCCAGAGTGACCCCAAACCAGTAAGGAATAGGGAGAGAACAGGGGGTCCCACGGCCCCACAGGGAATGGGGCCCCCCTCACCAGGGCCGTAGGCTCGGGCCTTCTTGGGTTGAGTTTGGGGCGCAGGGGTGCCCCCGGCTTCAGCTTGGCCTTTGGGAACTGCGACAGGTAGGTCATGACCGAGTGCTCGTCCACATTGGGGTCCACGATCTCCTCCGGGGTGATCACCTGGGGGGGTACACGTGGGATGGGGGGGTCACCAGGCCGCTCCCCAACACCTGGGTCCCCCCAGCCCACCCTCCCCGCTCCCCCCCTGAGGCTTTAAGCGCCCCACCGTGGCCCCCTGCCCACCTGGGGATGCCCAGCCACTCGTCGGCCTGCTGCATGGCCTCCCGGGCGTTGTCCACGGGCTTGCTGGGGTCCCACGAGTCCCAGTCGGGGCACAGCCCTGGGGGTGACGGGGCGCATGGTCACCACTGGCAGCAGGGCGGGGGGGGTACAGCTTCCCTGCGCCCCCTCCCCTGCGCCCCCCGCGTCCCCATGTGCCACTAGGGCCGCTCTACGTTGTCTCTGTGAGCTCCAGGGCCACCCCCATGTCCCTACACACCCCCAGGGCCACCCTCCCGGGTCCCTGCATGACCTGAGGGCCACCACCTGTGTCCGCATGCACCCCCAGAGCCACCCTGGTGTCACCATGCAGCCCTAGAGCCACCCTATTGTATCCCTGCATGTCCCCTTGCACCCCAGGGTCACCTCCCTCTGTCTTCTTACACCCCAAGTGCCACCCCCGTGTCCCCTTGCAACCCAGGGCCACCCTGCTGTGTCCCTGCACGCCTCTAGGGCCATCACCCACGTACTCGTGCATGCCAGAGCCACCCCCCATGTCCCCAAGGCCACCCCCAGGGCCACGCCCTGGGTCCCTGTGCCCCCAGGGCCACCCCCTGGGTCCCTGCATGCCCTGAGGGCCATAACCTGTGTCCCATGCACACCCCCAGAGCCACCCTCGTGTCCCCTTGCACCCCAGGGCACCCCACTGTGTCCCCACGTGCCCTGAGGGCCATCACCCACATCTCCCTGCAGCCCCAGAGCCGTCTCCCACCTCCCCGTGCCCCCCAGGGCCACCCCCCACGTCCCTGCGCCCCCCAGGGCCCCCCGTGCCACATCCCCTCACCAGGGGCGCAGCTGTCAACCAGGGCGCCCAGGGCCCGGCCGCTCTGCCAGTCCTTGCTGAAGTTGGTGATGGGGAGCTGGGGCAGGCGGTTCTGGATCCAGCCCAGCAGGCGCTGCTTGGGTGTCTGCCGCTTGGCCTCCTCCTCGTCCTCCTCATCCCACATGGGCATGGAGATGGAGTAGTGCAGGATCAGCGTCCAGATCAGCCCCAGGATCAGCTTCAGGTTCCCATCCACAATGGCCTTGCTGTCTGTGGGGGCATACGGGATCAGGCCCCACTGTGGGACGGGGCGCCTGCCTCCCAAGGACGTGGGGGGGCACGGGGTGCTGTACGCCTACCCCATGGGGACACGTGGGCCGGGCGGGGACGCGGCACCCACGGGTGGGACGGGGGAGCCGGGATGCCTGTGTCCCCATTGGGGAGTGATGGGGGACAGGAGTCCCCAGGGGGATGCCTTGGGCCCCACTGGGGGTTTGGGGGGTGTCATGATGGGTGCCCGGATGCCCAGGCCCCCCCTCAGGGGTTCAGGGGCTGTCATGGGGGTGCCCGGACACCCGGGTCCTGCTCACAGGTTTGGGGGGTGTCACGGTGGGTGCTTGGGTCCCCCTCAGGGCTTCAGGGGTGTCATGGTGGGTGCCCAGACACCTGGCCCTCCTCATCAGGGGTTTGGGGGGTGTCTCTGGGGTGCCCAGACACCTGGGTCCCCCTCAGAGGTTCGGGAGGTGTCACGGCAGATGCCCAGGTTCCCCTTAGGGGTTCGCGGGGTGTCACGGGGGTGCCCGGGTCCCCCTCAGGGGTTCGGGGGGGTGTCACAGGGGTGCCCGGATGCCTGGGTCCCCCTCAGGGGTCGGGGGGACTCAGGGGTCGGGGGGGGTCACGGGGGTGCCCGGGTCCCCCTCAGGGGTTCGGGGGGGGTCACGGCGGGTGCCCAGACGCCCGGGTCCCCCGCCCCGCGGGAGGGGGGGGGGGTAAGGGGGGGAGGCAGGCGCTGCGGGGTGGGGGATGGGGCCCCAGGCCCCACCCCCGGCCCCACCCCCCGCTCCAGCATTTTTTGGCCTTATATGGGCTCGGGCACCAGCAAGGCCCCGCCCCACCGGCGCCCCCCACGCCCCCCCCCCCGCAGCCCCACGGATCCCCCCACGGCCCCCCCGCTGCCCCGCGGAGCCCCCCGCGGGAGCTCAGGGGCCCCCCCAGGACCCCCCCAGCCCCCCCGGGGCCGCCCGCCCCCCAGCCCCCCGGCGGGGCCGGTCGCGGCTGGGGATGAGCAAGCCCCACGCGGGGCCCCGGGGCGGGCGGGGCCCGGTGCCGCCCGCGGTCTGTGCCCGCAGGATGTGGGGAGCCGCAGGGCGAGGCCCCGGCACCCCCCCCCGGCGGGACGAGGGTCCCCCGCGGCCGAGCCCCCCCCCCCCACATTCCTGGGGTGGGAGCGGGGCCCCCCCGCCTTTGTTATGGGGGCGGGGAGGGGCCTGCGACCCGGGGGGGGGTCCCAAACGGGGGCCCTACCGGTGGTCTCCGACGAGGGGCTGCCGAAGGGGGGCACCCCCCCCATCAGGGGCTCAGGCGGCGCTCCCAAAATGGGGGGGGGGGGGGGGGGCTCTTCCATGGACCCCCCCGTGGGGTCTCCCAAAAAGGGGGGGGCTCATGGCGGGAAGGGGGGCTCCCCCCGGCCGGTCCCAAAGGGGGGGAGGATCCTCAAGGCCTCCCCTCGGGGGGGGGGGAGGGGTGTTTCAAAGGCACCTCACTGCAAGGGGGGGGTCCAGGAGAGGCGCCCCCAAAGCATTCCCTCGGGGGGGCCCCCAAAGGCAGCCTGCCGCCATGGGGGCTCGGGGGGGGGGGGGGGGGGGCGGTGTCTCACAACCATGCCCTTAGCGGGGCTCCCCTAAAGCAGCCTCATTACTGGGGGGGGCTGCAGGGAGGGAGGGCCCAAACGTGCCCCATTAGGGGGGCTCCCCAAAGGCACCCCGTTAGTACAGGGGTCGGGGGGGGCTCCTGCAATCACCCCATTAGGGGAGGGGCTTCCCAAAGGCACCTTGTTAGTGTGGGGGTTGGGGAGGGTCCCCAAGGAAGCCATGTTACTCTGGGGATCTGGGGGGGCTCCCCAAAGGCACCCCATTACTATGGAGGTCTGGGGGGGCCTCCCACAATCAGCCTGTTGGGGGGCTCCCCAAAGGCACCCTATTACTCTGGGGGGGCCTCTCACAGTCACCCTGTTGGGGGGGTGCTCCCCAAAGGGACACTGCTACATGGTGGTGGTGGGGGGCTCCCCCAAAGGCACTCTCTTACTCGGGGGGGGCTCCCCAAAGGCACCCCATTAGTAGTCTGGGGGGGCTCCCCAAAGGTACCCCGTTAGTAGAGCAGTCTGGGGGGGGGGTTCCTCAAAGGCACCCCATTAGTAGAGCAGTCGGGGGCTCCCCAAAGGCACCCCGTTAGTAGAGCAGTCTGGGGGGGGTTCCTCAAAGGCACCCCATTAGTAGAGCAGTCGGGGGGGGGCTCCCCAAAGGCACCCCGTTAGTAGAGCAGTCGGGGGGAGGGTTCCTCAAAGGCACCCCGTTAGTAGAGCAGTCGGGGGGGGCTCCCCAAAGGCACCCCGTTAGTAGAGCAGTCGGGGGGGGGCTCCCCCGGCCCCCCGCCTCACCGATGGAGACCAGCTTGATGTTCTCCCCTCTCGAGGAACTCGAGGGCCACCGAGACGTTCTCCAGCTGCATCTGGCGGAAGGTGGGGCGGGCGTTGTACTTGCGGCCCATCTTCTTCTGGCTGAGCACCTCCAGCAGCGCGATCAGGCGCAGCCCGTCGCCCAGGTCGGTCTGCAGGTTGCCCACCCGCTTCTGCACGCACTTGAGGTGCTCGTTGCACCAGCGGGTGAAGGTGTTCTGCTGGATGCGCTTCCAGGGCGCGTCCTCCGCCAGGTCCTTCTCGGTGGCCGGCATCTCCCCGTCCGACTCGCCGCGGGACGACGCCTCCTGCGCCCGGGCCCGGCCGGCCGCGCTCATCCCTTTAGCGGGGGGGCGGCGGGGGGCGGCGGGGCGGGGGCGGGGCGGGGCCGCGCCTGCGCGGGCGGCCGGCGAGGGGGGCGCCACCTGCGGGGAGAGGGGCGTCGGGGGGCGCCGGGGGGACCCCGCGCCGGGGGGCACCCCCGTGCATCCCTACCGGGGGACCCCTGCACCGGGGGGCTCCCCGCGCACCCCGACCTGCAGGCCCCCGCACCGGGGGATCGCCCGTGCACCCATAGCGGGGAACCCCCACGGCGCGGGGCCGCACCGGGGATCCCCCCGGCCACCCCTACGTGAAGACCCCCACGCCGGGGGCCCCCCACTGAGGGACCCCCGTGCTGTGCCCCTAATTAGAGGCATCCCCCGCTGCACCCCAGAGCCCCCCCATATAAGGACACGACCTGCACCCCCTGTACGGGGACACCCCACCGAGGGACCCCTGTGTGGGGACCCACTTGCTGCACCCCGAGGTAGGGACCCCCCGCTGAACCCCCAAATCGGGACCCCCCGTTAAGGCACCCCCCGGTACCACCCTTCTTTGGGACCCCCCCGCTGCCCCAGACTTTAGGGGGGCCCCCCGGGGCGCCCTAATTTGGGGGGACCCCCGGCTCGCTCCCGCTCAGGATACCCCCCCCGCCGACTCCCCAAATTGGGAGGGGGCCTCTCGGCGGGGGGGAGGGGCTGCCACGCCCTGCCACGCCCCCGCCGTCACCCGGGGACAGCCCGCAGTCCCGGGGGTCCCTGCCACACCCCGACACGCCCCGCGGGGGGTCCCGGGCCCCGCAAAAAGCCCCCCCAGAGGGGGCGGCCAGGAGGGTCCCCCGGGCCCCGGCGAGGGTTCCCACGTCCCCAAGGGGTCCCCCAGACCCAGAGGGGCTCCTCAGCACCCCCCAGGAGGGCCCTCCCGCCCCCACAGACAGCAGGGGCCCCCAGCCCCATCCGGGGGGCTTCTCCTCACGACACCTCCGCAGGGGTCCCTCAGAGAGCCCCCCAACCCCCAAAAGAGGGGTCCCCTCCTTGCTCTCCCCACATTAGGGTCCCCAGACCCCCACAGCAGGGTCCTCCAGCCCCATTCAGGGGGGCTTCTCCTCACGACACCCCCGCAGGGGTCCCTCAGAGGGCCCCCAGACCCCCAAAAGAGGGCCCCTCCCCACTGTTCACCCCACAGCAGGGTCCTCCAGCCCCATTCAGGGGGGCTTCTCCTCACAACACCCCCCCAGGGGTCCCTCAGAGAGCCCCCAGACCCCCAAAAGAGGGGGCCCCCCAGTGCTCACCCCACAGCGGGGTCCCCCAGCCCCATTCAGGGGGGCTTCTCGTCACAACACTCCTGTGGGGGTCACTCAGAGGGTCGCAGACCCCCAAAAGAGGGGTCCCCCCCACTGTTCACACCACATTAGGGTCCCCAGATCCCCGCAGCGGGGTCCTCCAGCCCCATCCAGGGGGGCTTCTCCTCACGACACTCCTGTGGGGGTCCCTCTGAGAGTCCCCCGACCCCCAAAAGAGGGGTCGCCCCCACTGTTCACCCCACAGCGGGGTCCCCAGCCCCATTCAGGGGGGCTTCTCTCACGACACCCCTGCAGGGGTCCCTCTGAGAGTCCCCCGACCCCCAAAAGAGGGGTCCCCCCACTGTTCACCCCACAGCGGGGTCCCCCAGACCCATTTAGGGGGGCTTCTCCTCACGACACCCCCTCAGGGGTCCCCAGACCCCCAAAAGAGGGGTCCCCTCCTTGCTCACCCCACATTAGCGTCCCCAGACACCCACAGCGGGGTCCCCCAGCCCCATTCAGGGGGGCTTCTCCTCACGACACTCCTGTGGGGGTCCCTCTGAGAGTCCCCCGACCCCCAAAAGAGGGGTCCCCCCCACTGTTCACCCCACAGCAGAGTCCCCCAGACCCATTTAGGGGGGCTTCTCCTCACGACACCCCCACAGGGGTCCCTCAGAGAGCCCCCCAACCCCCAAAAGAGGGGTCCCCTCCTTGCTCTCCCCCACATTAGGGTCCCCAGACCCCCACAAGCAGGGGGGTCCTCCAGCCCCATTCAGGGGGGCTTCTCCTCACGACACCCCGGCAGGGGTCCCTCAGAGGGTCCCCAGACCCCCAAAAGAGGGCCCCTCCCCAGTGCTCACCCCACAGCGGGGTCCCCCAGCCCCATTCAGGGGGGTTCTCATGACAGCCCCAAGGGTGTCCCTCGGAGGGTCCCCAGACCCCCAGAAGAGGGGCCCCCCCACTGCTCACCCCACAGCGGGGTCCCCCAGCCCCATTTAGGGGGGGTTCTCCTCACGACACCCCGCGGGGGTCCCTCAGGGCGCCCCCAGACCCCCGAAAGCGGGGTGCCCCCCCCGGGCGGTGTCTCTCCCCCACCCCGCGCCCCCCGCAGCCCCGCGCTCACCGGAGCGGCGCCGGTGGAGGCTCGGGCGGGGCCGGGGGCCGGGCCGGGCCGGGAGCAGCCGCCGCTGGAGCCGCCGGAGCCGCGGGAGCCGGGCGGGAGCCGCCGCCGCTGGAGCCGCCGGAGCCGGTGGAGCCGCCGCCGCCGCGCGGGTGGCGGTACCGGGGGGGCGCGCGGCGCGCGCGGAGCCTTAATTGGTAACGGGCGGCGGGAGCCCCGCCCCCGCGGGGGGGTGGGGGCGGGAGGGGGGGGCGTGGGAGGGAGGGGGGGGGGGGCTCCGTGGGGAGGGAGGGGGGGCTCCGTGGGGCCCACAGGGACCCCGTGGGGCGAGATGGGGGCTCCGTGGGGCTGAAGACCCCGTGGGGCGGGATGGGGGCTCCATGGGACCCACAGGGACCCCGTGGGGTGGGATGAGGGCTCCGTGGGGCTGAGGACCCCGTGGGGTGGGGATGGGGGCTCCGTGGGGCTGAAGACCCCGTGGGGCGGGATGGGGGCTCCGTGGGGCCCACAGGGACCCCGTGGGGTGGGATGGGGGCTCCGTGGGGCTGAGGACCCCGTGGGGCGGGATGGGGGCTCCGTGGGGCCCACAGGGACCCCGTGGGGCGGGATGGGGGCTCCGTGGGGCTGAAGACCCCGTGGGGCGGGATGGGGGCTCCATGGGACCCACAGGGACCCCATGGGGTGGGATGAGGGCTCCGTGGGGCTGAGGACCCCGTGGGGTGGGATGGGGGCTCCGTGGGGCTGAAGACCCCGTGGGGCGGGATGGGGGCTCCGTGGGGCTGAGGACCCCGTGGGGCGGGATGGGGGCTCCGTGGGGCCCACAGGGACCCCGTGGGGTGGGATGAGGGCTCCGTGGGGCTGAGGACCCCGTGGGGTGGGATGAGGGCTCTGTGGGGCCCTATGGAGAAGGAGGACCTACAGAGCCCCCATAGGGCAGGATAGGGGCTCTAGGGGGGCTCTGGAGAAGGGGGACCCATAGGAATGCTATGGGGCAGAATAAGTTCCATAGGAACCCCACGGGGAAATAAAGGTTCTTATGGTACCCTATGGAGGAGAGCCCTTGGGATGCCATGGGACAGGGGGCTTTATAGGGCCCTATGGGGTATGGGGGGCCCATAGGGACCCCATGGGGGCAGTAAAGGGGCTCTATATCACCCAGAGAAAAGGGGGGATGCTAGGGGGCAGAATGGGGGGCCCTATGGGGGACCCACGGAGGTCCTCTGGGTCCAGGAAGGCCCACAGCAGGGCTCTAGGGAAGGAGAGGCCCATAGGGACACCATGGGGCAGAACAGGGGCCCTGTGGGGCAGGAGGGGACCCATAGGATGCCAGGGACCCTATGGGGCCTGGCCCCCCTGGCCCTTTGGGGCCAGGAAATGAGGCAGCGCCGGAAGCGGCTGCTCCAGCCGGGGCCCCCGATAGCACCAGGGGGTCGTTACGGGGGGGGGGGGGGCTCGTTACAGGGGGTCATCACCAGGGGCCTCCATGTTTGGAGCCCTGGCAGGGGGCATCCGGGGACATTTGTGCACACAGGTGCCTTTGCACATGTGTGTGCTCTCACACACGGACCACATCATGTGTATTGCACGCCTGTGCAGGGTGCCCTGCTGCTCGTGCACACGCAGACACACGCGTTACATGCCTGCATGGGGCCTTGTGTCGCTCCCACACACGTAGACACACATGTTACACGCCTGCATGGGGCCTTGTGTTGCTCCCACACGTGCAGACACACGTGTTACACACTTGCATGGGGCCTTGTGTCGCTTGTGCACATGTAGACACACGTGTTACACGCCTGCGTGGGGTCTTGTGTTGCTCCCACACGTGCAGACACACGTGTTACACACTTGCATGGGGCCTTGTGTCCCTTGTGCACATGCAGGCACACGTGTTACACGCCTGTGTGGGGGCTCCGTGGCACTCCCACACATGCAAACACACGTGCTAAGCATCTGTGTTCTGGCCACGTCGCACCCACATGCACAAACATACATGTTACGTGCCTGTGCATAGCACCACCTCGCTCCTCTGCATGCAAACACGTTACATGCCTGTGGAGAACATTGTGTCCTCACACACGCAAACACTCGTGTCACAGGCCCACGTAGCGAGCCATGTTGCTCCCCCACACAAACACGTGTGTTACATGCTTGCGTGGGGGGCTCGTGCAGCTCCCCCACGTACAAGCACACGTTACATGCCTGCGCGGGCACCGTGGCGCACGCACACGTGTTACACGCTCGTGCAGGGCTCCGTGCGCTTTGGAGGTGGGGTTCGGGGGTACAAATGGCCCGGGGGGGGGGCATTTACCCCCCCAGGGGTTTTGGGGGGCCCTGGGGGGAGGTTGGGGGCTGGGCTGGCTCCATCCCGATGATCTCACCCCCGCAGGAATCTGGGGGGGGGCAGGGACATCATTGAGAAATAGCGGGTGGGGGCAGGGAGCCCCGGACGCCTGGGTCCACTGTGGGGTTGGGCCCCCCCTCGGCCCCCCCACCCCGCTCCTCGCCACGGGCAGGAATTCGGCCCCGGAGCTGAGTCATGGCGGGTTCGGTGTAAACACAGCCCCGACCCTGGCGCTCCTTCCATATAGGGCCCGAAAACGCACTGGCCCCCCCTCACCCCCCCCCGCCAAAAATAGAACCCAGGCGTCCGGGCGGCCCCTTGGGACCCCCCCCCCGGCCCCATGGCGTATGCCGGGGGGGGTCCCGGGGGGCCGCCCGAAGCCCTGAGCCACATCCCCCCCTTAATTACCAGCATTAGCATTGCTTTCTACTTCTTTAATCTCCTTATTGCCCCCCCTCCAAATCCAGGCGTGGTGGGGAGGGGGACACCCCGAATCTGCCCCCCCTTCCCCCAGCAACGAACCCAGGCATCTGGGTGGGATTGGGGGGGGGCGTCAGTCCTGGGGGGGGCCCCCGGCCTCAGGGACGTCCCCGAAGCGCTGCTGCAGGGTGGCCACCTGGGTCTCTGTGGGGGGAAAAGGGGGGGTCAGGGGTGGGACCCCAAAAATGGGCACCCCCTCTGACAGAGACCCCCGCCAATCCCAGGGATGCCCCCAAAACCCCAGAGACCCCCCCAACCCCTAAAAGTCCCAACCGACTGCCAGTACCCCAAAAGACCCCCCCCAAGACCCTCAGATGGGTTTTGGGGAGCCCCCGTACCCCCCCACTCACCGATTGCCTGGTGCCGGGCACCCCCCGCCAGCTGTGTCACCTCCGCCACCGTGTCGTCCAGCTGCGCCACAGCCCCCAGGCTCTGGGGGGGAATGGGGGGGGCCGTGGGGTGCTGGTGGCCCCAGGACCCCCCCATGGGGCACAGGGACCCCCAAATCCCCCACAGAGAGCAAGAACTCCCCCAAACCCTTACACGGGGCCCAGAGACCTCCCTGTACCCCCCCCGAGGGCCCAGAGACCCCCTAAATGCTGCCTGCCCCCCCCCATGGGGTCCAGGGCCCCCCCAATACCACCACATAAGGCCCAGGGCACCTGACCCCCCCGAGCACGTCTATGGGACCCCCAGACCCCCCCCGGCACCCCAAACCCCCCCTGGATGGCCCAGGGACCCCCAACACCCTCCTGTGGGGCCCAAATGCTGCTGGGACCCCTGCCCAGTCCCCTGTGGGGCACAGAGACCCCCCAACATCCTCCCATGGGGCCCAGGGACCCCCCCAAATCCTCCCCTATAGGGCCCAGGGACCCCCCCCAATGCCCTCCTAGAGGGCCCAGGGACCCCCAACCCCCTTACATGGGGCCCAGGGACCCCCCGAGCCCCCCCACCTGCACGAGTTGCCGCAGGCCCCGGCAGACGGGGGGGGCCAGGGGGCCGCAGGGGGCGAGGACAGGGGGCTGCCCCTCGCCCCAGGGGTCCCGCAGCTCCGTTGCCCCAAAAGCCGTGGCCAGGGCGCCCAGGTCGCGCCCTGCCACCCCGAGGGCGGGCAGGATGAGGGGGGCCGGGCCCGGCGACCCCCCCAACTCGGGGCTCTGTGGGAGAGAGGTGTCAGTGTGGGGGGGGGGAGCCCAGGGGAAAGCGGGGGGTCTGCACCCCCTCCCCAAGGACCCCCGGGCTCACCTGCGCCTCCAGCAGCTCCAGCCGCCGCCGCGCCGCCCCCAGCGCCGCCGCCAGCTCCGGCCCCGAGGGCCGGGGTCCCCTGGCGGGGGGCGGTGCGGCCGGGGAGGGGGGGCCGGGGGCCTGGGACCCCCCCGGGGGGCTGCCGGAGTCGTCGAAGGTGGGGAGTGGCGGCGGGGAGGGGGGGCTCACAGCCGCCAGCCCCTCGGGGGTCTCCAGCAGCTCCCGCAGGAAGCGGGCAGTGCCGAGCAGGGCCTTGCGCCTGGGGGGTGAGGGGGGGGGCAGCCGGGGTCCCCGCGGGGGGGGGGGGGGGGCGCAGCCGGGGTCCCCCCGGGGGGGGGGGGGGGAGGAGGGGGGTGGGGGCAGCCGGGGTCCCCCCGGGGGA
>JAVHSO010000365.1:0-45724 GCA_031468815.1 Morus bassanus
TCGCCTAAACCCCTAAAACCCCGCCTAAACCCACCTAAGCACCTAAAACCCTGCCCAAACCCCGCCTAAACACCTAAAACTCCGCCCAAACCCCGCCTAAACCCCACCTAAACGCCTAAAACCCTGCCCAAACCCTGCCTAAACCCCGCCTAAACACCTAAAACCCCACCCAAATCCCCAAAACCCCGCCTAAACACCTAAAACCCCGCCCAAACCCCACCTAAACACCTAAAACCCTGCCCAAACCCTGCCCAAACCCCACCTAAACACCTAAAACCCTGCCCAAACCCCGCCTAAACACCTAAAACTCCGCCCAAACCCCGCCTAAACCCCACCTAAACGCCTAAAACCCTGCCCAAACCCCGCCTAAACCCCGCCTAAACACCTAAAACCCCACCCAAATCCCCAAAACCCCGCCTAAACACCTAAAACCCCGCCCAAACCCCGCCTAAACCCCACCTAAACACCTAAAACTCTGCCCAAACCCTGCCCAAACCCCACCTAAACACCTAAAACCCTGCCCAAACCCCGCCTAAACACCTAAAACTCCGCCCAAACCCCGCCTAAACCCCACCTCAACGCCTAAAACCCTGCCCAAACCCCGCCTAAACCCCGCCTAAACGCCTAAAACCCCACCCAAATCCCCAAAACCCCGCCTAAACACCTAAAACCCCGCCCAAACCCCACCTAAACACCTAAAACCCTGCCCAAACCCCGCCTAAACCCCACCTAAACACCTAAAACCCTGCCCAAACCCTGCCCAAACCCCGCCTAAACACCTAAACCCCCGCCCAAATCCCCAAAACCCCGCCCCCTCCCCCCGGAGGCGTTCGGAAGCCGCGCGGGGGGCGGCGCTCGGGGGCCTCGCCGACGCCGGAGGCCCTCTCCCGCCGGGCGGGCGGCCCCCCCCCCCCCCCCCGCCGGCGGGGGCGTGGCGGGGCGTGGCGGGGCGCGGCGGGGCGTGGCGGGGCGGGGCCCACCGATGGGTTTGGGGACGGCCAGCGCCTGGGTGCAGTCGAAGGGCAGGTTGCTGAGCGACCAGATGACGGGGTGCACCTTCTGCATGATGTTGAGGGAGATGGCGACGATGCTGCAGGTGTCCTGGCGCACGGCCACCCGCCTGCGGCACACGGGGAGGGCGCGGCGGGGACGCGCCGTCAGCGCCGGCGCCGGGGGGGGGACACGCCGGGGCGGGGGGGGGGGGGGGGGGGCGCGGCGGCTCACCCCGGCCACGTCTGGTTGGGCTCGAAGAGGATGAGGAGGGTGGGCTCGTAGTAGCCGTAGAGGAACTGCATGTCGATGATGTTGAGGAGCTTCTCGTCCAGCTCGCGCACGTCGATGATGTAGCTCGGCAGGAAGCTCGACTTCTGCCTGCGGCGAGGAAGAGGAGGGCCGGCGCGGCTGAGCGGGGGCGCGCGGCGGCGGCGGCGGGGGGGGGGGGCGGGCGGGGGGGGTCGCCCCTCACCCCTCTCCCACGGGCCCCTCGTGCTCGTCGCTGAGCGTGTCGCGGCGGAAGGGCAGGACGACGAGGCGGGTGCCGTAGATGAGCATGACGGCGCAGCGCCCGTCGGGGTCCACCCGCACGCGCGGGGTGTGCACGTTCTGCACGAAGCCGTCCTGCGGGGGCGGGGGGGGGGGGTTTAGGGACGCCCCCCCCCCCCCCAAAAAAGCCGGGGGTGGGGGGGGACGCGCCGCCCGACCCCCGCGCCGCCCACCCTCAGCTCCGGCTCCTCGAAGTAGTGCAGGGAGAGGGTCTTCAGGTCGTGCGTGCCGGGGGTCCGTATACTCCACCACGGAGAGCTGGCAAAGGGGGAAACGGGGCGATGCGGGGGGGGGGGGGGGGAGCCCCAAAGACCCCCCCCCCCCGCAAAAAAAAAAAAGGGGGGGTTTCGGGGGTCCCCGGCCCACCTTGGCGTCCTTGAAGCTGAGGAGGAGGGCGTCGCGCTTGGCGCCCGCCAGCTGGACGCTGGCCATCGACATGACGTTGCCGAAGAAGGCGAAGGAGGCGACGAGCTCCAGGCGCTCCTTGTGCCCCTTCCCTTCTGCGGGGGGGGGGTTGGGGGGGGTTGGGGGGGGGCGGGGGGGGCGCTCCCCCCCCCCTCCCCGCACCCCAAACCCGGGGGGGGGCGCCCCACTTACCCGTCGCCCTGTCTCCCTTAGCGCCCGCCTGCGGGGGGAAACGGAGCCGGGAGTCGCCGAGGCGGCCGCGGGGGGGTTTGGGGGGGGGTTTGGGGGGCGGGGGGGGGGACAGGGGGTGGTGTTGGGGGGGGGTTTGGGGGGCGGGGGCGGTTTTGGGGGGTCGTGTGGGGGTCGGGGGCAGCTTTGGGGGTCAGGGCAGTGTTGGGGGGGTGGGGGCAGTGTTGGGGGGAGTTGGGGGGGCAGTTTTGGGCGGCAGCGCAGGGGGGGCAGTGCAGGGGGGGCAGAGTTGGGGGGGCAGCACAGGGGGGCAGTTTTGGGGGGCAGTTTTCAGGGGGCAGTTTTCGGGGGGCTGTGTTGGGGGCAGCATGGGGGGGCAGTGTTGGGGCAGTGTTGGGGGCAGTGTTGGGGGGCAGTGATGGGGGGGCAGTGTTGGGGGTGGTGTTGGGGGGCAGCGTGGGGGGGCAGTGATGGGGGGCAGTGATGGGGGGGCAGTGTTGGGGGCGGTGTTGGGGGGCAGCGTGGGGGGGCAGTGATGGGGGGGCAGTGTTGGGGGCAGTGTTGGGGGGCAGCGTGGGGGGGCAGTGATGGGGGGCAGTGATGGGGGGGCAGTGTTGGGGGGTGGTGTTGGGGGGCAGCGTGGGGCAGTGGGTGCTGGTGTGGGGGGGTGGTGTTGGGGGCAGTGCGGGGGGGCAGTGCTGGGGGGGCAGTGTTGGGGGGCACTGTTGGGGGGCAGTGTTGGGGTGCAGCGCGGGGGGGCAGTGCTGGGGGGGCAGTGTTGGGGGGCAGCGCTGGGGGGGCAGTGCTGGGGGGCAGCGCTGGGGGGCAGCAGGGGGGGCACTGTTGGGGGGGCACCGGGGGGGGCAGCACAGGGGGGTCAGCGCCGTCGCAGGGGGCAGCACGGGGGGGCAGTGCTGGGGGGGCAGTGCTGGGGGGCACTGTTGGGGGGCAGCGGGGGGGGGGTCAGTGGCGTCGCGGGGGGGGCAGTGGCGTCGCGGGGGGCAGCGGGGGGGTCAGCGGCGTCGCGGGGGCACCGGGGGGGGCAGTGCTGGGGGGCAGCGGGGGGGTGAGCGGCGTTGCGGGGGGCAGCGGGGGGGGGTCAGTGGCGTCGCGGGGGGGGCAGCGGCGTCGCGGGGGGCAGCGGGGGGGGTCAGTGGCGTCGCGGGGGGGGCAGCGGTGTCGCGGGGGGCAGCGGGGGGGCAGTGGGGGGGTCAGCGGCATCGCGGGGGGCAGCGGGGGGGGTCAGTGGCGTTGCGGGGGGGGGCAGCGGTGTCGCGGGGGGCAGCGGGGGGGCAGCGGGGGGGTCAGCGGCGTCGCGGGGGGCAGTGGGGGGGTCAGTGGCGTCGCGGGGGGGGCAGCGGCGTCGCGGGGGGCAGCGGGGGGGGGTCAGTGGCGTCGCGGGGGGGTCAGCGGCGTCGCGGGGGGCAGCGGGGGGGGGGTCAGTCAGTGGCGTCGCGGGGGGGGCAGCGGCGTCGCGGGGGGCAGCGGGGGGGTCAGTGGCATCACGGGGGGCAGCGGGGGGGGGTCAGTGGCGTCGCGGGGGGGGCAGCGGCGTCGCGGGGGGCAGCGGGGGGGTCAGAGGCGTCGCGGGGGGGGCAGTGGCGTCGCGGGGGGCAGCGGGGGGGCAGCGGGGGGCTGAGCGGCGTCGCGGGGGGCAGCGGGGGGGGTCAGTGGCGTCGCGGGGGGCAGCGGGGGGGGGTCAGTGGCGTCGCGGGGGGGTCAGCGGCGTCGCGGGGGGCAGCGGGGGGGGGGGTCAGTGGCGTCGCGGGGGGGGGCAGCGGCGTTGCGGGGGGCAGCGGGGGGGCAGCGGGGGGCTGAGCGGCGTCGCGGGGGGCAGTGGGGGGGGTCAGTGGCCTCGCGGGGGGGGGCAGCGGGGGGGGGGGTCAGTGGCGTCGCGGGGGGGGCAGCGGCGTCGCGGGGGGCACCTCTGCGTCGCGGCTGAGGCGGTAGACGCCGAGCTGGGAGCTCCCGGCCACGACGAGGTTGCGCTCGGCGTCGCAGAAGAAGTTGCAGAACATGGCGAACTCCAGCCCCGTGGGGGGGTGCGCCTGCTTGTACACCGCGTACATGGGGGGGCCGGGCCGGGCGCCGCCCCCCGCCGGCGGGCCCACGGGCACGGGGGGCTCTGCGGGACGAACGGGGGGGCCGCCCGAGTCACACCCCCGCGGGACCCCCAAACCCCAGCTCCCCCCTAGAGCCCCCCCCGGGCCCCCACCTCCCCCTAGAGCCCCCCCAAACCCCCGGCTCCCCCCTAGAGCCCCCCCCCGGACCCCCCCCGGGCCCCCACCTCCCCCTACAGCCCCCCAAACCCCCACCTCCCCCTAGAGCCCCCCCAGGACCCCCATCTCCCCCCTAGAGCCCCCCAAAACCCCCACCTCCCCCTAGAGCCCCCCCAGGCCCCCATCTCCCCCCTAGAGTCCCCCAAAACCCCCCAGCTCCCCCCTAGAGCCCCCCCGGGCCCCCAGCTCCCCCCTAGAGCCCCCCAAAACCCCCCAGCTCCCCCCTACAGCCCCCCAAACCCCCATCTCCCCCCTAGAGCCCCCCAAACCCCCACCTCCCCCTAGAGCCCCCCCAAACCCCCGGCTCCCCCCTAGAGCCCCCCCCCCGGGCCCCCACCTCCCCCTACAGCCCCCCAAACCCCCAGCTCTCCCTAGAGCCCCCCCGGGACCCCCATCTCCCCCCTAAAGCCCCCCAAACCCCCACCTCCCCCTAGAGCCCCCCCAGGACCCCCATCTCCCCCCTAGAGTCCCCCAAAACCCCCCAGCTCCCCCCTAGAGCCCCCCCAGGCCCCCATCTCCCCCCTAGAGCCCCCCAAAACCCCCCAGCTCCCCCCTACAGCCCCCCCCGGGCCCCCATCTCCCCCTAGAGCCCCCCAAAACCCCCCAGCTCCCCCCTACAGCCCCCCAAACCCCCATCTCCCCCCTAGAGCCCCCCAAACCCCCACCTCCCCCTAGAGCCCCCCCGGGACCCCCATCTCCCCCCTAGAGCCCCCCCCCCGGGCCCCCATCTCCCCCCACAGATCCCCCAAACCCCCAGCTCTCCCTAGAGCCCCCCCGGGACCCCCCATAGGACCCCATCTCCCCCCAGAGCCCCCCAAAACCCCCCAGCTCTCCCTACAGCCCCCCCCCGGCCACCGCCACCCCCCATGGGCCCCCCAGCTCCCCCCTAGAGCCCCCCCCAGGACCCCCCACCTCCCCCATGGGCCCCCCAAACCCCCAGCTCCCCCCTAGAGCCACCCCCAGGACCCCCCCCAGCCCCCCCATCTCCCCCGTGGGGCCCCCAAAACCCCACAGCTCCCCCCTAGAGCCCCCCCCGGACCCCCCCCCGGGCCCCCACCTCCCCCTAGAGTCCCCCCAAACCCCCAGCTCCCCCCTAGAGCCCCCCCGGGACCCCCCCCCACCCCCCACGGGCCCCCCATCTCTCCCCAGAGCCCCCCAAAACCCCCCAGCTCCCCCCTACAGCCCCCCCCCGGGCCCCCCATCTCCCCCCAAAACCCCACAGCTCCCGCCTAGAGCCCCCCCCAGGACCCCCCCCACCCCCCACGGGCCCCCCATCTCCCCCCTAGAGCCCCCCAAAACCCTCCAGTTCTCCCTAGGGCCCCCCCCAGGACCCGCACACCCCCCGGGCCCCCCATCTCCCCCCTAGAGCCCCCCAAAACCCCCCCATCTCCCCCTAGAGCCCCCCCCCAGGCCCCCCCCCCCCCGTGGGCCCCACATCTCCCCCTAGAGCCCCCCAAAACCGCAGAGCTCCCCCCTCCGTGCCCCCCCCCCAGGCCCTGCAGCCTCTCGGGCCCCACATCTCCCCCCACGGGCCCCCCAAAGCCCCTCATCTCCCCCCAAGCCCCCCCCAACCTCCGCGGCCCCCCCGCCCCACGCCGCCCCTCACCGCCGCGCTCCACGCGCGGTTCCGGAAGTCCCGCCCTGCGCCGGGCGGATGTCACACGAGGCGCCGGAAGTGCGCGCGCAGAGCGGCGCCGCGCGGGCCGCGCTGGGCCCCTACCAGCGAGGGGGCGGTCCTCCAGGCCTCCCGGCGGGGCTCGAACCCGGGTCCTGCGGGTCCTATAGGGGCTATAGGGGACCTGCAGCCTATGGGGGCAGCTGCACCATACAGGGAACCTCCACCCCCCCACCCCCACCGGGATGTACCCTATAGGGACCCTATAGGGGATCTACGCACCCCCCTGCTGCTACTTATAGGGGTCCTAAACCCTATAGGCGTCCTGCACCCCCCAGGCTGCACCCTATATGGGTCCTGCGCCCTATAGGGGATCCACACACCCCCCTCCAGCTGCTCCCTCTAGAGGTCCTAAACCCTATAGAGGACCTAAACCCTATATGGGACCTACACCTATCCCGGGCTGCACCCTATGGGGGACCTGCGCCCCCCCCAGGCTGCACCCTATAGAGGCCCTATAGGGGACCTACACCCCACTGGGCTGCACCCTGTGGGGGCCCTATAGCATCCAGGGGCCCTACCCCACCTCGGGCCACACCGTATGGGGGCCCTGCGCCCTATAGGGGATCTACACCCCACCCCGGCTGCACCCTCTGGGGGCCCTGTGCCCCACAGAAGCCCCGTGCCCCATAGGTGCCCTGGGCCCTATAGAGACCCTAAACCCTTCCAGGCATTACTCCCTGTCGGGCGCCACCACGGCTGGGCCCTGCGCCCTATAGGGGCTGCACGCCCCGAGCCTGCCCCACGGGCCCTATGGCCCCACGGTCTCCCTATAGCCCCTGTAGGGCCCCTATAGCCCCACAGGCCCTATAGCCCCATAGGGTCCCTATGGCCCCTCTAGCCCCCATAGCGCTCCTCTAGCCCCCATAGGGCCCCTATACCCCCATAGAGCTCCTATAGTCCCATAGAGTCTCTATAGCCCCACAACCCCTATAGACGCTGGGCCCTATAGCCCCATAGGGTCCTGCCCCCCCACAGGGTCCCTATAGCCCCTGTAGGGCCCCTATAGCCCCATAGGGCCCCTATAGCCCCATAGGGTCCTGCCCCCCCCCCAGGGTCCCTATAGCCCCTGTAGGGCCCCTATAGCCCCATAGGGCCCCTGTAGCCCCATAGAGTCCCTATAGCCCCATAGGGTCCTGCCCCCCCATAGAGCCCCTCTAGCCCCCATAGGGCCCATATAGCCCCATAGAGTCCCTATAGCCCCCATAGGGCCCCTATAACCCCCCCCCCAGAGTCCCTGTAGCCCCCATAGGCTCCCTGTAGCCCCCATAGGGCTCCTACAGCCCCATAGGGTCCCTAAAGCCCCAGAGGGCTGCTATAGCCCCCATAAGGCTCGTATAGCCCCACAGGCCCTATAGCCGCCATAGGGCCCCTATAGCCCCATATGGTCCCTTTGGCCCCCATAGGGCCCCTCTAGCCATGTAGGGCTCCTAGAGCCCCGTAGGGCCCCTATAGCCCCATAGGGCCCCTATAGCCATATAGGGCTCCTATAGCCATATAGAGCTCCTAGAGCCCCGTAGGGCCCCTATAGCCCCTGGCCCCTATAGCCCCATAGGGCCCCTATAGCCATATAGCGCTCCTAGAGCCATATAGAGCTCCTAGAGCCCCGTAGGGCCCCTATAGCCCCTGGCCCCTATAGCCCCATATGGTCCCTATAGCCCCGTAGGGCCCCTATAGCCCCTGGCCCCTATAGCCCCATAGGGCCCCTATAGTCATATAGAGCTCCTATAGCCCCGTAGGGCCCCTATAGCCCCATATGGTCCCTATAGCCCCATAGGGCCCCTATAGCCATATAGGGCTCCTAGAGCCCCGTAGGGCCCCTATAGCCCCCATGGGGTCCCTCCCCGCTGCCGCCCAATCCAGGCCTCCGGCACTGGCACCCTCCGGCCACCTTTATTGCGCCGCCCTCGCGGCCCCCGAGACACAGAGAAGGGCCGGCTGCCGGGCGTGGCGCCGGGCGTGGCGCCGGGCGTGGCACCGGGCGTGGCGCCGGGCGTGGCGCCGGGCTGTCAGGGCGTGGTTCCGAGGCAGAGCCGGGCGGTGCAGGACGGTGCTCGGTGATGGACGCGGGGCGGGGCGCGGCGGGGCGCGGCGGGGCGTGGCGGGGCGCGGCGGGGCGTGGTCAGAGGAGGAAGCTCTCCTCGTAGAGGGCGAGGAGCAGCAGCAGCCCCCACCCCGCCAGCAGCCCCGCGCTCTGCAGCCCCAGCAGCGCCCACGGGCGGGCGGCGCGCGCCGACAGCATGGCCGGCATCTGGCGGGGCGGGGCGGGGGCGGGGTCAGGGGCGGGGCCGGGGGCGGGGCCGGGCGGCACCCCTCCCCCACGGCACGCCCGTGCACCCCTGTGTCACCCCGTGTCACCCCGTGTCAGCCTGTGTCACCCCATGTCAGCCCCGTGTCAGCCTGTGTCAGCCTGTGTCACCCCATGTCAGCCCATGTTACCCCGTGTCAGCCTGTGTCACCCCGTGTCACCCTGTGTCAGCCCATGTCAGCCCCGTGTCACCCTGTGTCACCCCATGTCAGCCCCGTGTCAGCCCCGTGTCACCCCGTGTCACCCTGTGTCAGCCCATGTCAGCCCCGTGTCACCCCGTGTCACCCTGTGTCACCCCATGTCAGCCCCATGTCAGCCCCGTGTCACCCCGTGTCAGCCTGTGTCACCCCATGTCAGCCCCGTGTCAGCCCCGTGTCAGCCTGTGTCACCCCATGTCAGCCCCATGTCAGCCCATGTTACCCCGTGTCAGCCTGTGTCACCCCGTGTCACCCTGTGTCAGCCCATGTCAGCCCCATGTCAGCCCCATGTCAGCCCCGTGTCACCCCGTGTCACCCTGTGTCACCCCATGTCAGCCCCGTGTCAGCCCCGTGTCACCCCGTGTCAGCCTGTGTCACCCCATGTCAGCCCCGTGTCAGCCCCGTGTCAGCCTGTGTCACCCCATGTCAGCCCCATGTCAGCCCATGTTACCCCGTGTCAGCCTGTGTCACCCCGTGTCACCCTGTGTCAGCCCATGTCAGCCCCATGTCAGCCCCGTGTCACCCCGTGTCACCCTGTGTCACCCCATGTCAGCCCCGTGTCAGCCCGTGTCAGCCTGTGTCACCCCATGTCAGCCCCATGTTACCCCGTGTCAGCCTGTGTCACCCCGTGTCACCCCATGTCAGCCTCGTGTCAGCCCTGTGTCAGCCTGTGTCAGCCTGTGTCACCCCGTGTCACCCCATGTCACCCTGTGTCATCCCTGTGTCACGCTGTGTCACCCTGTGTCATCCCATGTCACCCCATGTCACCCCGTGTCACCCCGTGTCAGCCTGTGTCATCCCTGTGTCACGCTGTGTCACCCTGTGTCATCCCATGTCACCCCATGTCACCCGTCACCCGTCACCCCATGCCACCCTGTGCCACCCCTGCCGCCCCGTCACCCTGTGTCACTCCATGTCACTCCTGCCACCCTGTGTCACCCCATGCTGCCCCTGTCACCCTGTGCCACCCCGTGTCACCCCGTGCCACCCCCGTGTCACCCCTGTGTCACCCCTGTGTCACCCCTGTGTCACCCCTGTGTTGGCCCCGTGTCACCCTGTGCCGGCCCCGCGTCACCCCTGTGTCAGCCCTGTGTCGGCCCCGCATAATCCCCCCGTCAGCCCCGTGTCCCCGTGTCCCCCTGTGCCACCCCCGTGTCCCCCTGTGTCCCCGTGTCCCCCCATGTCCCCCCGTGTCCCCCTGTCCCCCTGTGTCCCCTGTGCCACCCCCGTGTGCCGCATGTCCCCGTGTCCCCCTGTCCCCCCCATCCACCCCCGTGTCCCTGTGTCCCCCTGTGTCCCCCCGTGTCCCCGTGTCCCCCTGTCCCCCCGTGTCCCCTGTCCACCCCCGTGTCCCCCTGTCCCCCCGTGTCCCCCCATGTCCCCCCGTGTCCCCCTGTCCCCCTGTCCCCCCCGTGTCCCCCATCCACCCCCGTGTCCCCCTGTCCCCCCGTGTCCCCCCATGTCCCCCCGTGTCCCCCTGTGCCCCTGTGTCCCCTGTGCCACCCCCGTGTGCCGCATGTCCCCGTGTCCCCCTGTCCCCCCCGTCCACCCCCGTGTCCCTGTGTCCCCCTGTGTCCCCCCGTGTCCCCGTGTCCCCCTGTCCCCCCGTGTCCCCCGTCCACCCCCGTGTCCCCCTGTCCCCCCGTGTCCCCCCATGTCCCCCCGTGTCCCCCTGTCCCCCTGTCCCCCCCGTGTCCCCCATCCACCCCCGTGTCCCCCTGTCCCCCCGTGTCCCCCCATGTCCCCCCGTGTCCCCCTGTGCCCCTGTGTCCCCTGTGCCACCCCCGTGTGCCGCATGTCCCCGTGTCCCCCTGTCCCCCCCGTCCACCCCCGTGTCCCTGTGTCCCCCCATGTTCCCCCCGTCCCCCTGTCCCTCCGTGTCCCCCGTCCACCCCCGTGTCCCCCTGTCCCCCCGTGTCCCTGTGTCCCCCCGTGTCCCCGTGTCCCCCTGTCCCCCCGTGTCCCCCTGTCCCCCCGTGTCCCCCTGTGTCCCCCCGTCCCCCCGCCCCCCCCTCACCATGTCGCACAGCGCGAGGTGCAGCAGGAGGCCGGCGCCGGCGGCCCCGATCCAGGCACGGGCGGGGGGGGCGGCGCCCAGGGCCAGCCCCGCGCAGAGCCCGGGCACGAGGGGGAGGGTCCCGGCCACGCCCAGCGCCAGCGCCCGCCGCGCCCCCAGCCCCGCCTGCAGCAGCACCGCCGCGCTGCCTGCGGGACCGCGCTCAGGGCTCGCCCCCGGCACCCCCCGCACCCCCCCACAGCCCCCCGGCACCCCCGGCACCCCCCGCACCCCCCCGGCACCCCCGGCACCCCCCGGGACCCCCCACAGCCCCCCGCACCCCCCCGGCACCCCCCACAGCCCCCCGCACCCCCCCGGCACCCCCGGCACCCCCCACAGCCCCCCACAGCCCCCCGCACCCCCCCGGCACCCCCCGGGACCCCCCACAGCCCCCCGCACCCCCCCGGCACCCCCGGCACCCCCGGGACCCCCCCACAGTCCCCCCGCACCCCCCCGGGACCACCGGCACCCCCCCACAGCCCCCCCGCACCCCCCCGGCACCCCCGGGACCCCCCCACAGCCCCCCGCACCCCCCCGGCACCCCCGGCACCCCCGGGACCCCCCCACAGCCCCCAGCACCCCCCGCACCCCCGGGACCCCCCCACAGCCCCCCGCACCCCCCCGGCACCCCCGGCACCCCCGGGACCCCCCCACAGCCCCCCCGCACCCCCCCGGGACCCCCCGGCACCCCCCCGGCAACCCCCGGCACCCCCGGGACTCCCCCACAGCCCCCCGGGACCCCCCCGGGACCCCCCGGCACCCCCCGGCACCCCCGGGACCCCCCCCGCACCCCCGGGACCCCCCCACACCCCCCCAGCACCCCCGGCATCCCCGGGACCCCCCGCACCCCCGGCCCCCCCGGCCCCCCCGGGACCCCCGCGCCCCTCACCGAGGGCGTGGGGCAGCTCGTGGCAGAGCAGGGCCGCCCCCGCGGCCACGCCGCTGCCCCACGAGGTGCCGAAGGCGGCGCCCAGGGCCAGCCCGTCCGCCAGCGCGTGGGCCCCGTGCCCCACGGTCAGCATGCAGGGCAGCGCCCGCCCGCCTGCGGGGGTCACCCGTGGGCGCCCACGGCCACCCACGGCCACCCACGGGCACCCACGGGGACCCACGCGCACCCCACGGGCACCCACGGGGACCCCCGGGCACCCCACGGCCACCCCACGGCCACCCACGGGCACCCACGGGCACCCACGGGGACCCACGCGCACCCCACGGGCACCCACGGGGACCCCCGGGCACCCCACGGCCACCCACGGGCGCCCGCGGCCACCCACGGGGACCCCCGGGCACCCACGGGCACCCCCGGACACCCCACGGGCACCCCCAGACACCCCCCGGGGACCCACGGGCACCCCCGGCCACCCACGGGCACCCCCAGACACCCCCCGGGGACCCACAGGCACCCCCGGACACCCCACGGGCACCCACGGGCACCCACGGGCACCCCACGGGGACCCACGGGCACCCCCGGGCACCCCCGGGGACCCCACGGACACCCCACGGGCACCCCCAGACACCCCCGGACACCCCACAGACACCCACGGCCACCCCACGGCCACCCACGGCCACCCCACGGGCACCCACGGGGACCCCACGGGGACCCCACGGCCCCCCGCGACCACCCCCGTCCCCAGCAGGGCGCGGCCGCGCCGGCAGCCGCGCACGGGCCCAGTGGCCTAATGGATAAGGCATCAGCCTCCGGAGCTGGGGATTGTGGGTTCGAGTCCCACCTGGGTCGGGTCCCCTTTTGGCGGCGGGGGGGGGCGCGGGGGCCACTTGGGGGGCGGGGGGGGGTTGGGGGGCGCGGGGGGGGGCGCGGGGGCCACTTGGGGGGCGGGGGGGGGCTGGGGGGCGGGGGGGGCCGTACCCGGGCCCTGCAGCTCCCGCGGGCTCTGGCTCACGTCGGTGTCTTCATGCTCTGCCTGCGGGGGGGGGGGTGGTTGCTGCCCCATAGCGTGGCGCCCTGCCCCACACCTCCCCGGCATCCCCAGCTCCCCGCCCCACATCCCCCGCCCCACCCCTCCCAGCTCCCAGCCCCACATCCCCCTGCCCCACACCTCCCAGCCCCACTCCTCCCAGCTCCCCGCCCCACATTCCCGTCCCACATCCCCTGCCCCACATCCCCCGCCCCACCCCACCCAGCTCCCAGCCCCACATCCCCTGCCCCACATCCCCCGCCCCACACCGCCCAGCTCCCAGCCCCACATCCCCCGCCCCACATCCCCCTGCCCCACACCGCCCAGCTCCCAGCCCCACTTCCCCCCGCCCCACATCCCCCAGCTCCCAGCCCCACATCCCCCTGCCCCACACCGCCCAGCTCCCAGCCCCACTTCCCCCCGCCCCACATCCCCCAGCTCCCAGCCCCACATCCGCCGCCCCACACCTCCCAGCTCCCAGCCCCACATCCCTCCGCCCCACATCCCCCGCCCCACATCCCCCTGCCCCACACCTCCTAGCCCCACTCCTCCCAGCTCCCCGCCCCACATCCGCCGCCCCACATCCCCCGCCCCACCCCGCCCAGCTCCCAGCCCCACATCCCCCGCCCCACATCCCCCAACCCCACCCCACCCAGCTCCCAGCCCCACATCCCCCGCCCCACATCCCTCTGCCCCACACCGCCCAGCTCCCAGCCCCCCATCCCCCCGCCCCACATCCCCCGCCCCACACCTCCCAGCTCCCAGCCCCACTTCCCCCCACCCCACATCCCCCAGCTCCCAGCCCCACATCCCCCGCCCCACACCTGCCGGCTCCCAGCCCCACTTCCCCCTGCCCCACCCCTCCCAGCTCCCAGCCCCACATCCGCCGCCCCACATCCCCCGTCCCACCCCTCCCAGCTCCCAGCCCCACGTCCTCCACCCCACATCCCCCGCCCCACCCCTCCCAGCTCCCCGCCCCACATCCCCCGCCCCACATCCCCCGCCCAGCTCCCCGCCCCACATCCCCGCCCCACACCCCCGCCGCCCCCCACCTCCGCGTGGGGCAGGAGGATGCCCAGCACTCTCTCCAGCAGGAAGAAGGCGAAGACCCCCCCCAGCACCGTCAGCAGCCGCCACGGGGCCTCGGCCGGCCCCTCCCCCGCGTGGGGCGCCCCCCCGTGGCCGTGGGGCGCCCCCCCGTGGCCGTGGGGCGCCCCCCCGTGGCCGTGCAGCCCCAGGCACTGCGGGGGGGGGGGAGGGGGCACGGACGGGCTCAGCCTCGCACACGCGTGGGCACGAAACGCGGGGGGGGGGGGGCGGGGGGAGCCGTGACCTCCCCCACGACGTGCCACCCGTGTCCCCCCCGCCGTGGGTGTGTCCCCCCCGTGTCCCCCCGTGGGTGCCCCCTCGTGTCCCGGTGCCTCCTGTGGGTGCCCCCCCCATGACCCCCCCGTGTCCCACCTGGGGCAGGAGGTGCAGGACGGTGTGTCCCCCCCGTGTCCCCGTGTCCCCCCATGTCCCCGTGTCCCCCCATGTCCCCCCATGTCCCCCCGTGTCCCCACGTGCCCCCCCGTGTCCCCGTGTCCCCCCATGTCCCTGTGTCCCCGTGTCCCCCCGTGTCCCCATGTGTGTCCCCCGTCCCCCCATGTCCCCGTGTCCCCCTGTGTCCCCATGTCCCCCCGTGTCCCCCCATGTCCCCATGTCCCCCGTGTCCCCCCGTGTCCCCCCATGTCCCCGTGTCCCCACGTGTCCCCCTGTGTCCCCCGTGTCCCCCCGTGTCCCCGTGTCCCCCCATGTCCCCATGTCCCCATGTCCCCCCGTGTCCCCCCATGTCCCCGTGTCCCCCCGTGTCCCCCTGTGTCCCCATGTGTGTCCCCCGTCCCCCCATGTCCCCGTGTCCCCCTGTGTCCCCCCGTGTCCCCGTGTCCCACCTGGGGCAGGAGGTGCAGGACAGCGTCCCCCTGTGTCCCCCCATGTCCCCGTGTCCCCCTGTGTCCCCATGTCCCCCCATGTCCCCCCATGTCCCCGTGTCCCCCGTGTCCCCCCGTGTCCCCCCATGTCCCCATGTCCCCCCGTGTCCCCCCATGTCCCCGTGTCCCCACGTGTCCCCCTGTGTCCCCCGTGTCCCCCCGTGTCCTCGTGTCCCCCCATGTCCCCATGTCCCCATGTCCCCCCGTGTCCCCCCATGTCCCCGTGTCCCCCTGTGTCCCCCCATGTCCCCGTGTCCCCCCGTGTCCCCCCATGTCCCCGTGTCCCCCTGTGTCCCCATGTCCCCCTGTGTCCCCCTGGGTCCCCATGTCCCCCCGTGTCCCCCCATGTCCCCATGTCCCCATGTCCCCCTGTGTCCCCCCATGTCCCCGTGTCCCCCTGTGTCCCCATGTCCCCCTGTGTCCCCCTGGGTCCCCATGTCCCCCTGTGTCCCCCTGGGTCCCCGTGTCCCCCCGTGTCCCCCCATGTCCCCGTGTCCCCCCGTGTCCCCGTGTCCCCCCATGTCCCCATGTCCCCATGTCCCCCCATGTCCCCCCATGTCCCTGTGTCCCCCTGGGTCCCCGTGTCCCCCCGTGTCCCCCCATGTCCCCGTGTCCCCGTGTCCCACCTGGGGCAGGAGGTGCAGGACGGCGTCCCCGCTGAGGGCCCCGGCCGCCAGCCCCAGCAGCAGCGGGCGCAGGCAGCGCGTGGCGCGGTGGCACAGGGGACACCGCAGCAGGGCCAGCGCCAGCACCGGGCACAGCAGCAGCACCAGCCCCACCGCCGAGCCCACCACGTACCCTGGGGACAGCGGCGTCACCCGTGGGGACACCCCACCCCGCGGCAGGACCCGTCCCCGTCCCCGTCCCTGGGGGACACGATGTCACCCCACGGCAGGACCCGTCCCCGTCCCCATCCCCGTCCCTGGGGGACACGATGTCACCCCACGTCACACCAGGTCCCCGTCCCGGGGGGACACGATGTCACCCCACGGCAGGACCCGTCCCCGTCCCCGGGGGACACGATGTCACCCCACGTCACACCAGGACCCCGTCCCCATCCCGGGGGACATGATGTCACCCCACGGCAGGACCCGTCCCCGTCCCCGGGGGACACGATGTCACCCCACGGCAGGACCCGTCCCCGTCCCCGGGGGACACGATGTCACCCCACGTCACACCAGGTCTCCATCCCGGGGGACACGATGTCACCCCACGGCAGGACCCGTCCCCGTCCTGGGGGACACGATGTCACCCCACGTCACACCAGGACCCCGTCCCGGGGGACACGATGTCACCTCGCGGCAGGACCCGTCCCCGTCCCCGGGGGACACGATGTCACCCCACGTCACACCAGGACCCCGTCCCGGGGGACACGATGTCACCCCACGGCAGGACCCGTCCCCGTCCCTGGGGGACACGATGTCACCCCACGTCACACCAGGTCCCCATCCCGGGGGATACGATGTCACCCCACGGCAGGACCCGTCCCCATCCCGGGGGACACGATGTCACCCCACGGCAGGACCCGTCCCCGTCCCCACTCACTCTCCACGTTGCTGAGCTCCCCCGTGGCCGTGGGGTCCGTGGGGTCCGTGGGGGCCGTGGGGTCCGTGGGGTCCGTGGGGGCCGTGGGGGCCGTGGGGTCCGTGGGGCCGGGGGCCGGGGGTCCGGGGGCCGGGGGGGGCGCGGGGCGGGGGCCGGGGGGGGCGCAGGCTCCGCTGAGCTGCTGCTGCAGGAGCGCCGGGCCCAGGCGCAGGAAATCCCCCCGGGAGAGCGCGGCCCCCCCCGGCACCCCCAGGGCCTGCAGCAGCTCGGGGGGGGCCAGGCACAGCTGGGGGGGGGCACGGCCTCAGCTCCGGCACCCCAGAACCCCCCCCAGCACCCTGACCCCCCCCCCGGCACCCAGACCCCCCCCAGAGAACCCTGACCCCCCCCAGCACCCTGAGCCCCCCAGCACCCAGACCCCCCCCAGCACACTGAGCTCCCCCCAGCACCCAGACCCCCCCACAGAGCACCCCGACCCCCCCCAGAGCACCCCGACCCCCCCGAGCACCCCGACCCCCCCAGCACCCAGACCCCCCCCCGAGCACCCAGAACCCCCCATCACCCAGACCCCCCCCCAGAGCACCCCGACCCCCCCCGAGCACCCCGACCCCCCCCAGAGCACCCCGACACCCCCAGCACCCAAACCCCCCCCCAGAGCACCCCGACCCCCCCCGAGCACCCCGACCCCCCCAGCACCCCGACCCCCCCATCACCCAGACCCCCCCCCAGAGCACCCCGACCCCCCCCGAGCACCCCGACCCCCCCCAGAGCACCCCGACACCCCCAGCACCCAAACCCCCCCCCCAGAGCACCCCGACCCCCCCAGCACCCCGACCCCCCCATCACCCAGACCCCCCCCCCGAGCACCCCGACCCCCCCAGCACTCAGACCCCCCCAGCACCCAGACCCCCCCACCGAGCACCCCGACCCCCCCAGCACCCCGACCCCCCCCAGAGCACCCCGACCCCCCCCGAGCACCCCGACCCCCCCAGCACCCAGACCCCCCCCAGAGCACCCCGACCCCCCCCAGCACCCCGACCCCCCCAGAGCACCCCGACCCCCCCCGAGCACCCCGACTCCCCCCAGCACCCTGACCCCCCCAGCACCCAGACCCCCCCCCGAGCACCCCGACCCCCCCCGCACCCCGACCCCCCCCAGAGCACCCCGACCCCCCCAGCACCCCGACCCCCCCATCACCCAGACCCCCCCCCAGAGCACCCCGACCCCCCCCGAGCACCCCGACCCCCCCCAGAGCACCCCGACACCCCCAGCACCCAAACCCCCCCCCCAGAGCACCCCGACCCCCCCAGCACCCCGACCCCCCCATCACCCAGACCCCCCCACCGAGCACCCCGACCCCCCCAGAGCACCCCGACCCCCCCAGCACCCCGACCCCCCCCAGAGCACCCCGACCCCCCCCGAGCACCCCGACTCCCCCCAGCACCCTGACCCCCCCAGCACCCAGACCCCCCCCGAGCACCCCGACCCCCCCCGCACCCCGACCCCCCCTCACCGTGTCCCAGGGCTGGCTCCGGAGGTGGGGGTGGGGCAGCGCAGGGGGGGCCCCGTCGCCGTGGCCGCGGGGGGGGGTCGCGCGGGGGGGGGTCCCGGGGGGGGTCGGCGGGTGCTGCTGCCCCGGGCCCAGCCCCAGCTGCTCCATCAGGGCGCTCAGCCCTGCCGGGCGCCGTCACCGCCTGCCCCACGGCTCTGCCCCACGGCTCTGCCCCACGGCCCTGCCCCACGGCCCCCTGCCCCACAGCCCCCTGCCCCACACCCCCCTGCCCCACGGCTCTGCCCCACGGCCCTGCCCCATGGCCCCCTGCCCCACACCCCCCTGCCCGACGGCTCTGCCCCACGGCCCCGTGCCCCACACCCCCCTGCCCCACAGCTCTGCCCCATGGCCCCCTGCCCCACACCCCCCTGCCCCACGGCCCCCTGCCCCACGGCCCTGCCCCATGGCCCCCTGCCCCACACCCCCCTGCCCCACGGCTCTGCCCCACACCCCCCTGCCCCATGGCCCCCTGCCCCACACCCCCCTGCCCCACACCCCCCTGCCCCACAGCTCTGCCCCATGGCCCCCTGCCCCACACCCCCCTGCCCCATGGCTCTGACCCACGGCTCTGCCCCACACCCCCCTGCCCCATGGCCCCCTGCCCCACACCCCCCTGCCCCACACCCCCCCTGCCCCACAGCTCTGCCCCATGGCCCCCTGCCCCACACCCCCCTGCCCCACAGCTCTGCCCCACAGCTCTGCTCCATGGCTCTGCCCCACGGCTCTGCCCCACACCCCCGTACCCCACGGCTCTGCCCCATGGCCCTCTGCCCCACACCCCCCTGCCCCATAGCCCCCACACCCTGCCCCACACCCCCCCCCGCCGCCCGCCCCACCAGCACCCAGCTGCCCCCCCACGTCCCCCATCCCCGTCAGGGCGCAAGCCCCCCGCCCCACTCACCGGCCAGCGAGAGGCCGTGGGGCCCGTGGCCGAAGCGGTCGAAGACGTAGTCGAGGAAGAAGCCGGGGGGGGGCGGGGGGCGCAGGCAGCGCCCGCGCAGCACCAGGGCCCCCAGCGCCGCCAGCACCCGCGCGCCCGCCGCGGCCCCCACGCGCGGCGACACGGCCGCCCCCGCCGCCAGCACCCCCGCCGCGTCCAGGCAGGCCTGCGGCACGCCGACGGCGTCACCGTCACCCCCTGCTCCGCGCCGACGGCGGGACGCCCCCCCCCCCCCCCCCGCACACGCGCGTGCCACCGGGCACGCGTGGCACCGCCAGGGGCGCGGGTGTCACCTCCCCGGGGCACGTGTGTCCACGCAACGGTGGCCGTGGCACGTGTGTCACCTCCCTGGGACACGTGTGGCACCACCAAGGGCACACGTGTCACCGCAATGGTGGCCGTGGTACATGTGTCACTGCCAAGGGCACACGTGTCACCTGCCCGGGGCACGTGTGTCCACTCAACGGTGGCCGTGGCACGTGTCACCTCCCCGGGGCACGTGTGTCCACGCAACAGTGGCCGTGGCACATGTGTCACCTCCCCAGGGCACATGTGTCACTGCAATGGTGGCCGTGGCACGTGTGTCACCTCCCCAGGGCACATGTGTCCACGTAACGGTGGCCGTGGCACATGTGTCACCTCCCTGGGACATGTGTGTCCCTGTAATGGTGGCCGTGGCACATGTGTCACCTCCCCAGGGCACACGTGTCACTGCAATGGTGGCCGTGGCACGTGTGTCACCTCCCTGGGACACGTGTGGCACCACCAAGGGCACACGTGTCACCGCAATGGTGGCCGTGGTACATGTGTCACTGCCAAGGGCACACGTGTCACCTGCCCGGGGCACGTGTGTCCACTCAACGGTGGCCGTGGCACGTGTCACCTCCCCGGGGCACGTGTGTCCCTGTAATGGTGGCCGTGGCACGTGTGTCACCTCCCCAGGGCACATGTGTCCACACAACGGTGGCCGTGGCACATGTGTCACCTCCCTGGGACACGTGTGTCCACGCAACGGTGGCCGTGGCACATGTGTCACCTCCCCAGGGCACATGTGTCACTGCAATGGTGGCCGTGGCACGTGTGTCACCTCCCCAGGGCACATGTGTCCACGTAACGGTGGCCGTGGCACATGTGTCACCTCCCTGGGACATGTGTGTCCCTGTAATGGTGGCCGTGGCACATGTGTCACCTCCCCAGGGCACACGTGTCACTGCAATGGTGGCCGTGGCACGTGTGTCACCTCCCTGGGACACGTGTGGCACCACCAAGGGCACATGTGTCACCGCAATGGTGGCCGTGGTACATGTGTCACTGCCAAGGGCACACGTGTCACCTGCCCGGGGCACGTGTGTCCACTCAACGGTGGCCGTGGCACGTGTCACCTCCCCGGGGCACGTGTGTCCCTGTAATGGTGGCCGTGGCACGTGTGTCACCTCCCCAGGGCACATGTGTCCACACAACGGTGGCCGTGGCACATGTGTCACCTCCCTGGGACACGTGTGTCCACCCAACGGTGGCCGTGGCACATGTGTCACCTCCCCAGGGCACACGTGTCACTGCAATGGTGGCCGTGGCACGTGTGTCACCTCCCTGGGACACGTGTGGCACCACCAAGGGCACATGTGTCACCGCAATGGTGGCCGTGGTACATGTGTCACTGCCAAGGGCACACGTGTGTCACCTCCCTGGGGCACGTGTGTCCCTGTAATGGTGGCCGTGGCACATGTGTCACCTCCCCAGGGCACACGTGTCACCGCAATGGTGGCCGTGGCACGTGTGTCACCTCCCTGGGACACGTGTGTCCACGCAATGGTGGCTACATCGTGTGTCACCTCCCCGTGCCTGGGGACACGTGTGCCTGCGGCGGTGCCTGTGTCACGTGTCACCTCCCCGCGTCCCCCCACGTCCCCCCGTGTCCCTCCGCGTCCCCCCGTGTCCCCCCGTGTCCCCTCGCGTCCCCCCGCGTCCCCTCACCCCATGGCTGTCATCGCTGCGGTAGTTGGGCTCCACGGCCGCCAGCAGCTCGGCCACCTCCCGCAGGCCGGGGCCGGTGTCACTGGTGTCCCTGCTGTCACTGGTGTCACTGGTGTCACTGGTGTCACTGGTGTCACTGGCTTCCCCGGCGTCCCCGGCATTCCCGGTGTCCCTGGTGTCCCCGGTGTCACTGGTGTCACTGGTAACCCCGGTGTCCCTGGTGTCCCCAGCACCCCTGGTGTCCCCGGCATTCCCAGTGTCCCCAGTGTCACTGGTGACCCCGGCATTCCCGGTGTCCTGGTGTCCCCGGTGTCACTGGTGTCACTGGTAACCCCGGTGTCCCTGGTGTCCCCAGCACCCCTGGTGTCCCCGGCATTCCCAGTGTCCCCGGTGTCACTGGTGACCCGGCATTCCCGGTGTCCCTGGTGTCCCCGGTGTCACTGGTGTCACTGGTAACCCCGGTGTCCCTGGTGTCCCCAGCACCCCTGGTGTCCCCGGCATTCCAGTGTCCCTGGTGTCCCTGGTGTCACTGGTGACCCCGGCATTCCCAGTGTCACTGGTGTCCCCAGTGTCCCTGGTGTCACTGGTGTCCCCGGTGTCACTGGTGTCCTGGCATTCCCAGTGTCCCTGGTGTCCCTGGTGTCCCTGGTGTCCCTGGTGTCACTGGTGTCACTGGTGACCCCAGCATTCCCGGTGTCCCTGGTGTCCCTGGTGTCACTGGTGTCACTGGTAACCCCAGCATTCCCGGTGTCCTGGTGTCCCCGGTGTCACTGGTGTCACTGGTGTCCCCGGTGTCACTGGTGTCCCCGGTGTCACTGATGTCCCCAGCACCCCTGGTGCCCCCGGCATTCCCGGTGTCCCTGGTGTCCCTGGTGTCCCTGGTGACCCCGGTGTCCCCAGTATCCCCGGTGTCCCCGGCATACCCGGCGTCCCCGGCGTCCCCGGCGTCCCCGGCGAAGGCGCGGTGCAGGGCGCGGGCGCGGGCGGCCCAGCGCCCCGAGGCCGGGTGGGCGCAGGCGGCCGGGGGGTCGCGCAGGGTGACGAGGACGGCGGCCCCCAGCCAGGGCAGGTCGGGGGGGTCCAGCCCCGCCGCGGCCCCCGCCTTCCCCGCCAGCGCCAGCACCGCGCCCACCGACAGGCACTGCAGGGGCACAGGGTCAGGGGGCCATGGGGGGTCGGGGGGCCATGGGGGGGGCATGGGGGGGGTTGGGGTGCCATGGGGGGTCAGGGGGCCATGGGGGGCCATGGGGGGTCGGGGTGCCATGGGGGGGTCAGGGGGGGTCAGGGGGCCATGGGGGGCCATGGGGGATCGGGGTGCCATGGGGGGCCATGGGGGGTCGGGGTGCCATGGGGGGTCGGGGGACCATGGGGGGGCCATGGGGGGGGTTGGGGTGCCATGGGGGGTCAGGGGGCCATGGGGGCCATGGGGGGTGCCATGGGGGGTCAGGGTGTCATTGGGGGGTCAGGGTGCCATGGGGGTGCCATGGGGGGTCAGTGGGCCATGGGGGGTGCCATGGGGGGTGCCATGGGGGGTCAGGGTGTCATTGGGGGGTCAGGGTGCCATGGGGGGGTGCCATGGGGGGTCAGGGTGTCATTGGGGGGTCAGGGGGCCATGGGGGGTGCCATGGGGGGTGCCATGGGGGGTCAGGGGGCCATGGGGGGTCAGGGTGTCATTGGGGGGTCAGGGTGCCATGGGGGGTGCCATGGGGGGTCAGGGTGTCATTGGGGGGTCAGGGGGCCATGGGGGGCCATGGGGGGTTGGGGTGCCATGGGGGGTCAGGGGGCCATGGGGGGGGGCCATGGGGGGTGCCATGGGGGGTCAGGGTGTCATTGGGGGGTCAGGGGGCCATGGGGTGCCATGGGGGGTCGGGGTGCCATGGGGGGTCAGGGGGCCATGGGGGGGTGCCATGGGGGGTCAGGGTGTCATTGTGGGGTCAGGGTGCCATGGGGGAGGGGCCAGGGTGCCATTGGGGGGTGCCATGGGGTGTTGGGGTGTCAGGGTGTCATTGGGGGGTCAGGGTGCCATAGGGGGTGCCATGGGGGGTGCCATGGGGGGTGCCATGGGGGGGGAGGGTCAGGGTGCCATGGGGTGCCATGGGGGAGTCAGGGTGCCATGGGGGGGGGTCAGGGTGTCATTGTGGGGTCAGGGTGCCATGGTGGGGGTCAGGGTGCCATGGGGGGGGGTCAGGGTGTCATTGTGGGGTCAGGGTGCCATGGGGGTGGGGTGTCACGGTGCCATGGGGGGTGCCATGGGGGGGTCAGGGTGTCATTGGGGGGTCAGGGTGCCATAGGGGGTGCCATGGGGGGTGCCATGGGCGGAGGAGGGTCAGGGTGCCATGGGGTGCCATGGGGGAGGCAGAGTGCGATGGGGGGGGGGGGTCAGGGTGTCATTGTGGGGTCAGGGTGCCGGGGGGGCTCAGGGTGCCATGGGCAAGTCAGGGTGCCATGGGGGGGGGGTCAGAGTGTCATTGTGGGGTCAGGGTGCCATGGGGGAGGGGTCACGGTGTCATTGTGAGGTCAGGGTGCCATGGGGGGGGGGTCAGGGTGTCATTGGGGGGTCAGGGTGCCATGGGCAGGTCAGGGTGCCGGGGGGGGGGGGTGTCAGGGCGCCATTGTGGGGTCAGGGTGCCATGGGGGGGGTCAGGGTGTCATTGTGGGGTCAGGGTGCCATGGTGGGGGTCAGGGTGCCATGGGGGGGGGTGTCAGGCTGTTCTGGTGTCAACGTCACCGCGGGGGTGCGGGAGCAGAGGGGTGACACCCGCCCCCCCCCCCCCCCCCCCACTCCTCCAGCCCCCCCCCCCCCCCCCACCGTGGGACCCCCCCCCGGCGGCACCCCCCGGCAGCACCGGCACGGCAGGGCCCCCCGGGGTGGGGTGGGGGACCCACGTCCCGGTGCAGCGGCTCCCCGTGCCGCGCCACCACGCCGTTCGCCGCCACGCCACGCCACGCCACGCCGTCCGGCACGGCGCCACGCGGCGCCGTGTGCCGCGGCGGGGGCTGCAGCGTGCCGTGCCGTGCCGCGCCGCGCCGCGCCGGCGAGCTGGAGTTTGACCCTCGCCGCCCGCCCTGCCTTTCTTTCCACACGGCCCGGCGTTACCGGCGCCGGCGCTTACCTTTCCACACGGCCCGGCGTGGCATTGCGCACGGCCGCCGGCGATGCCCACGAGGGACTCCACCGTGCCGTGGGGCAACGAACCGCTTCCCGACGACAGCAGGGCCTCGAGTGCCGCCACCGGCTCGGCGACGCCGACGGGGTCCCGACCGGTCGCCCCCAAGGCCAGGGTCAGCAGGAGCAACAGCGGGGTCATGGCACGGCGTGTCCCCGCGGTGACGGGGTGCCGGTGGGCCGCGGTGATGCCGGCACGGGGGTTGCCAGCCGGTGCCGGTGCGCCGTGGGGCGCCGGGGCTGTAAAACCGCCCGTGGCCGGGGCGGTGATTGGCTCCGGGCGAGATTGCCCCGGGTTAACCATTCCTCAGGGCCCGGCACGGCGGCTGCGCCCGCACCCGGCCCCCCCCGAACCCCGGCACTGCCACCGGCACCCGCAGCCCTCGCCTCGCCTGTGGGTGCCGCGGTTCCCACCCCCCCCCCCGCCGAGACCCTGGCGCAGCCTCGGTGCCCGGCTCGGCCGCTCGGCTCACGCCGGGGTGCTCGGCTCGCCCCTGGGTGCTCGGCTCATGCCAAGGTGCCGGGATCACCCCGGGGTGCTCGGCTCGCACCAGGGTTCTCCGCTCCCCCCAGGGCACCCGGTGACCCACGGGCCCTGCCGCAGCCGCCGGCCGTGCCCAGGCAGCAGGTACAGCCTGCCTGTCCCCTCGGCCGCGGCACGGCGCGGCGCGGCACGGCACGCCCGCGGGCAGGGTCACAGCCTTTGCCATGTGCTCGGCCGTCCCGGTGCCCGTCCCGGCTCATCGCAGCCAAAGTGCAGCCGGGTCGGTGGCCCCGTCCCCGTCCATCCCCGCCGTTATTGCCAGCGACGCCCTCGCACCCGTCGGTGCTCCCGGCAGTGCCGCGGTGCCCTTGGCGTGCCGCGCCGGGCACCCACCGCGCCGCCGGCTGGGCCCAGTGGCCTAATGGACAAGGCATCAGCCTCCGGAGCTGGGGATTGTGGGTTCGAGTCCCACCTGGGTCGGGCGAGGACGTGGATTTTGCCCCCATGGGGTCGCCGGCACGGCCGGGACCTTGTGCCAGGAAAGCGCCGACGGCTGCAACCAGCCGGGCCGGCGGGTTTGCTCATCTTTTAACAACAGGAGCGAGCGCGGCGCAACCGGCTGCCCCGCGGCAACCCGAGCCGGGTGTCCGTCCCTTCTGACCGCCGCCGGCGGTGATGCCGGCACCGCCGCGGCCGCTTCGGAGCACGCCGGTGCCGTGGGGCAGCCCCGTCCCTGCCTCCCCTCTTGCTTCACCCCTGTAAGACCCCGGCTAAACCGCCGGCGTAACCCTCCGGGGGCTCCCAACCAAATCCCACCGGCCGCGCACCGGGAGAGGAATTACTTCCCCCCGGGGCTGTCCGGCAGCGACCGGCGAAGCCGAGCCGGTTCCCCACTCGCACCCATAAAGACACGGGCGGCCGGACCATGCCTGGACGGGGAATAGGTGCCGTGGGGCGTCGGGCTTTAATATCCCGGCAATCAGGCAGTTTCGTTAAGACTAATAAAAGAATAAACCTCGCCGCGTGATACTGCGGCTCCGGCTATCTCGGCACGGCATCGGCCAAGGTGCCGGGGAAGTTAATGTTTGATACCGGGGCTGCGGCAGCCGGGGTAGGAGCGGGCGGCGTTTGGGGGGAATATTAATGGAAATGAGGCGGGTTTTCTGGATAAAACCACTGTATTTGAGGGTTTGGCCCCGAGATTCGATCCCCGGCACCCATCCCGTCCCCTCCGCGTGCCCCATGAGCTTCGGTTTTGCCGGGGGTTTGTCTCCGGCACAAGGTCGCGGCGCGGGGAAGGCAGATCTTCCGAGGCCTCCTTCCGCCGAGGCCCGCCGGTCCAACCCGCCGTGGGGAAGGAGCCTGATCGAGACCCCCGTCGCACCCCGGCCAGTCGCGTCTCGGACACCTCCGGCGGCGGGGCCTCCACTCCGTTGTGCCGGCGGTTGATCGTTCTCACCGCAAAACATGTCTTCGGTCAAGACGGGACCTCTCCCGGCGCTGCCGGCACCCGGCGCCCCTTCTCCTCGCCACGGGGCTCCTGGGGAAGGGACGACCTCCATCCACTCAGAGCCTGCCTGGCGTTGGGTTGACCATGGCTGGCTGCCAGGCACCCACCCAGCCGCTCGCCTAATTTAATTTAGTGAATAATTAGCAGAATAAGAACACATCTAAAACCTTCGGATGGTTTTATCCTTCTCCGGGCCTTCCCTGGTGTGTTTGCCTCCTCCGTGGGTCGTGGGGATGGGAGCGGGACGCGGGACGCCGGGGAAGGTGGGACGTTGGGTAGGGTAGGGCTCAACTTGACGTTGAACCAACGTTTCCTGCTGAAAACCAGGATATTTTGGGGGTTCTTTCTTTGAAGTCTCCCACTTTTCCCGGCGTGAAGGTCAGCCGGGTGCGGAGCGCGCGGCTGGTTTGAAGGCGGCAAGAGGAAAAGTCTCCCCCGGCAACCGGCCCTTTATTAAACCCCACGGCCTCCAACGGGCCCATTAACCAGGATCGGCTTAAGCCAGGTGTAAACCTCTTAAGCCCGGTCTAAACCTCGCCTTTCGACTCCCACAACCGGCGCACGCCTGGCGCTTCACGGCTTTGCCCCGTGGCGAAGGTCGAGGAGCTTCGCCCGGCGCCGGAGCTCCTCCGCCGCTGCCTTTGCCCCGGCGCGGCCGGCGAACGCCGATGGCCCGACCTCGACGCGCCCTCGCTATCGCGGGGGTCACGGCCCGGCGGCTGCGTCAGCTGCCAGATCACGGCGCCCTTTGCCCCGACGGCGAGGCTGAAGAGCACGGCAGCCTCCTCCCCTTCCTCCTCCTCCTCCTTTTCCTGCTAATTTAGCCGATAACGACTTCCGTCAGAAAATGGCGTTCCCGCAGCATCACCCTGTGCCTGCAGCACCTCCTGCGCCTGCAGCACCTCCTGTGCCTGCAGCACCTCCCCTAGGCCTGCAGCACCTCCTGCGCCTGCAGCACCTCCTGCGCCTGCAGCACCTCCTGTGCCTGCAGCACCTCCCCTGTGCCTGCAGCACCTCCTGTGCCTGCAGCACCTCCTGTGCCTGCAGCACCTCCCCTGTGCCTGCAGCACCTCCTGCGCCTGCAGCACCTCCTGCGCCTGCAGCACCTCCTGTGCCTGCAGCACCTCCCCTGGGCCTGCAGCACCTCCTGCGCCTGCAGCACCTCCTGCGCCTGCAGCACCTCCTGTGCCTGCAGCACCTCCTGCGCCTGCAGCACCTCCTGCGCCTGCAGCACCTCCTGTGCCTGCAGCACCTCCTGTGCCTGCAGCACCTCCCCTGTGCCTGCAGCACCTCCTGTGCCTGCAGCACCTCCTGCGCCTGCAGCACCTCCCCTGCGCCTGCAGCACCTCCTGTGCCTGCAGCACCTCCTGAGCCTGCAGCACCTCCTGTGCCTGCAGCACCTCCTGTGCCTGCAGCACCTCCCCTGCGCCTGCAGCACCTCCTGTGCCTGCAGCACCTCCTGTGCCTGCAGCACCTCCCCTGTGCCTGCAGCACCTCCTGTGCCTGCAGCACCTCCTGTGCCTGCAGCACCTCCCCTGTGCCTGCAGCACCTCCTGCGCCTGCAGCACCTCCTGCGCCTGCAGCACCTCCTGTGCCTGCAGCACCTCCCCTGGGCCTGCAGCACCTCCTGCGCCTGCAGCACCTCCTGCGCCTGCAGCACCTCCTGTGCCTGCAGCACCTCCTGCGCCTGCAGCACCTCCTGTGCCTGCAGCACCTCCTGTGCCTGCAGCACCTCCCCTGTGCCTGCAGCACCTCCTGTGCCTGCAGCACCTCCTGTGCCTGCAGCACCTCCTGAGCCTGCAGCACCTCCTGCGCCTGCAGCACCTCCCCTGCGCCTGCAGCACCTCCTGTGCCTGCAGCACCTCCTGAGCCTGCAGCACCTCCTGTGCCTGCAGCACCTCCTGTGCCTGCAGCACCTCCCCTGCGCCTGCAGCACCTCCTGTGCCTGCAGCACCTCCTGTGCCTGCAGCACCTCCCCTGTGCCTGCAGCACCTCCTGTGCCTGCAGCACCTCCTGCGCCTGCAGCACCTCCCCTGTGCCTGCAGCACCTCCTGAGCCTGCAGCACCTCCTGTGCCTGCAGCACCTCCTGCGCCTGCAGCACCTCCCCTGGGCCTGCGCCTGCAGCACCTCCCCTGGGCCTGCAGCACCTCCTGCGCCTGCAGCACCTCCTGTGCCTGCAGCACCTCCCCTGTGCCTGCAGCACCTCCTGTGCCTGCAGCACCTCCTGTGCCTGCAGCACCTCCTGCGCCTGCAGCACCTCCTGTGCCTGCAGCACCTCCCCTGCGCCTGCAGCACGTCCTGCACCTGCAGCACCTCCCGTGTGCCTGCAGCACCTCCTGTGCCTGCAGCACCTCCTGCGCCTGCAGCACCTCCTGCGCCTGCAGCACCTCCTGCGCCTGCAGCACCTCCCTGGGCCTGCAGCACCTCCTGCGCCTGCAGCACCTCGTGCGCCTGCAGCACCCCCTGGGCCTGCAGCACCTCCCCTGTGCCTGCAGCTCCTCCTGCGCCTGCAGCACCTCCCCTGTGCCTGCAGCACCTCCTGCGCCTGCAGCACCTCCCCTGTGCCTGCAGCACCTCCTGCGCCTGCAGCACCTCCCCTGTGCCTGCAGCACCTCCCCTGTGCCTGCAGCACCTCCTGTGCCTGCAGCACCTCCCCTGTGCCTGCAGCACCTCCTGTGCCTGCAGCACCTCCCCTGTGCCTGCAGCACCTCCTGCGCCTGCAGCACCTCCCCTGGGCCTGCAGCACCTCCCCTGTGCCTGCAGCACCTCCTGTGCCTGCAGCACCTCCCCTGTGCCTGCAGCACCTCCTGCGCCTGCAGCACCTCCTGCGCCTGCAGCACCTCCTGCGCCTGCAGCACCTCCTGTGCCTGCAGCACCTCCTGTGCCTGCAGCACCTCCCCTGTGCCTGCAGCACCTCCCCTGTGCCTGCAGCACCTCCCCTGTGCCTGCAGCACCTCCTGTGCCTGCAGCACCTCCTGCACCTGCAGCACCTCCCCTGTGCCTGCAGCACCTCCCATGTGCCTGCAGCACCTCCTGTGCCTGCAGCACCTCCCCTGTGCCTGCAGCACCTCCTGCGCCTGCAGCACCTCCTGCGCCTGCAGCACCTCCCCTGTGCCTGCAGCACCTCCCCTGTGCCTGCAGCACCTCCCCTGTGCCTGCAGCACCTCCTGTGCCTGCAGCACCTCCTGCGCCTGCAGCACCTCCCCTGTGCCTGCAGCACCTCCTGTGCCTGCAGCACCTCCTGTGCCTGCAGCACCTCCTGCGCCTGCAGCACCTCCTGCACCTGCAGCACCTCCTGTGCCTGCAGCACCTCCTGCGCCTGCAGCACCTCCTGCGCCTGCAGCACCTCCCCTGTGCCTGCAGCACCTCCTGCGCCTGCAGCACCTCCTGCGCCTGCAGCACCTCCCCTGTGCCTGCAGCACCTCCTGTGCCTGCAGCACCTCCTGCACCTGCAGCACCTCCCCTGTGCCTGCAGCACCTCCCCTGTGCCTGCAGCACCTCCTGTGCCTGCAGCACCTCCCCTGTGCCTGCAGCACCTCCTGCGCCTGCAGCACCTCCTGCGCCTGCAGCACCTCCCCTGTGCCTGCAGCACCTCCTGTGCCTGCAGCACCTCCCCTGTGCCTGCAGCACCTCCCCTGTGCCTGCAGCACCTCCCCTGTGCCTGCAGCACCTCCTGTGCCTGCAGCACCCCCTGTGCCTGCAGCACCTCCTGCGCCTGCAGCACCTCCCCTGGGCCTGCAGCACCTCCCCTGGGCCTGCAGCACCTCCCCTGTGCCTGCAGCACCTCCTGTGCCTGCAGCACCTCCCCTGTGCCTGCAGCACCTCCTGTGCCTGCAGCACCTCCTGTGCCTGCAGCACCTCCTGGGCCTGCAGCACCTCCCCTGGGCCTGCAGCACCTCCTGGGCCTGCAGCACCTCCCCTGGGCCTGCAGCACCTCCTGCGCCTGCAGCACCTCCCCTGTGCCTGCAGCACCTCCCCTGTGCCTGCAGCACCTCCTGTGCCTGCAGCACCTCCTGTGCCTGCAGCACCTCCTGCGCCTGCAGCACCTCCTGCGCCTGCAGCACCTCCCCTGTGCCTGCAGCACCTCCCCTGGGCCTGCAGCACCTCCCCTGTGCCTGCAGCACCTCCCCTGTGCCTGCAGCACCTCCTGTGCCTGCAGCACCTCCCCTGGCCCTGCAGCACCTCCCCTGTGCCTGCAGCACCTCCTGTGCCTGCAGCACCTCCCCTGTGCCTGCAGCACCTCCCCTGTGCCTGCAGCACCTCCTGTGCCTGCAGCACCTCCTGCGCCTGCAGCACCTCCTGCGCCTGCAGCACCTCCTGCGCCTGCAGCACCTCCCCTGTGCCTGCAGCACCTCCCCTGGGCCTGCAGCACCTCCCCTGTGCCTGCAGCACCTCCCCTGTGCCTGCAGCACCTCCTGTGCCTGCAGCACCTCCCCTGGCCCTGCAGCACCTCCCCTGTGCCTGCAGCACCTCCTGTGCCTGCAGCACCTCCTGCACCTGCAGCACCTCCTGTGCCTGCAGCACCTCCCCTGTGCCTGCAGCACCTCCTGTGCCTGCAGCACCCCCTGTGCCTGCAGCACCTCCTGTGCCTGCAGCACCTCCTGGGCCTGCAGCACCTCCCCTGGGCCTGCAGCACCTCCTGGGCCTGCAGCACCTCCCCTGTGCCTGCAGCACCTCCCCTGGGCCTGCAGCACCTCCTGTGCCTGCAGCACCTCCCCTGTGCCTGCAGCACCTCCTGTGCCTGCAGCACCTCCCCTGGCCCTGCAGCACCTCCCCTGTGCCTGCAGCACCTCCTGTGCCTGCAGCACCTCCCCTGGGCCTGCAGCACCTCCCCTGGGCCTGCAGCACCTCCTGTGCCTGCAGCACCTCCTGTGCCTGCAGCACCTCCTGCGCCTGCAGCACCTCCCCTGGGCCTGCAGCACCTCCTGTGCCTGCAGCACCCCCTGTGCCTGCAGCACCTCCCCTGTGCCTGCAGCACCTCCCCTAGGCCTGCAGCACCTCCTGCGCCTGCAGCACCTCCTGGGCCTGCAGCACCCCCTGTGCCTGCAGCACCTCCCCTGTGCCTGCAGCACCTCCTGTGCCTGCAGCACCCCCTGTGCCTGCAGCACCCCCGCCCACACTCCTTTGGCGCGTCCGTGTGTCTTTAAATCCCGTGTTTCCCGCCGGTTTTTCCCGCCCGGCCCCTCATTGCCCCGCCCCTCGTGGGCGTGGTTTCCCGTCCAGGCGCCCGCAGCCGAGCGCCGAATCCTCGAGCCGCCGCCATTTTGCGGAAGCGCCGCGGCGGCTCCGGTTACCGGTAGCGGGAGGGGCCCGGCGCCCCCCGGGCCAGGCGGGACCCGCGGGATGTTCCACGGCATCGCGGGGTCGCCCGCGATGGGAGGTGAGAGCCTGGGCCCGGGCCCGGTCCTGCCCGCAGGCCTTGGGGGGCCGGGCTTACCGGGGCTCCCCACCCCTCCTAACGCCCCCTCCCCGCTCTTTGCAGCCCCCGGGAACAAACCGGAGCTGTACGAGGTGAGTTCGGACCCACCGGGGCTGAGCTGGGCTTTACCGGGGCTAAGCCCGGCCCTCTTAGGGCTCAGCCGGGCCTTATCGGGGCTAAGCTGGGCCTTACCGGGGCTAAGCCCGGCCCCCTTAGGGCTCAGCCGGGCCCTACCGGGGCTAAGCTGGGCCTTACCGGGGCTAAGCCCGGCCCCCTTAGGGCTCAGCCGGGCCCTACCGGGGCTAAGCCAGGCCCCAGCGGGGCTCAGCCCTGCGTTAGTGTGGCTTAGCCAGGCCCTACTGGGGTTTAGCTGGGCCCCACCGGCACTAAGCCGGATCTTAGCCGGGCCCTACCGGGGCTTAGCCAGGCCCTACTGGGGTTGAGCTGGGCCCCACCAGGGCTCAGCTTGGCCCCACCGGCACTAATCCGGATCTCAGCCAGGCCTTACTGCGGCTTAGCCGGGCCCTACCGCGGCTAAGCCGGGCCTTACCAGGGCTTAGCCGGGCCCCACCCGGGCTCAGCCCTGCCTTAGTGTGGCTTAGCCAGGTCCTACTGGGGTTTAGCCAGGCCCCACCCGGGCTTAGCTTGGCCCCACCGGCACTAAGCCGGATCTCAGCCCGGCCCTACCGCAGCTTAGCCAGGCCCCACTGGGGCTAAACCCAGCCTTACTGGCGCTAAGCCAGGCCTTACTGGGGCTCAGCCCCCCAACCTCTGCCCTTCTCCCCGCAGGAGGTGAAGCTCTACAAGAACGCCCGGGAGAGGGAGAAGTAAGTCGGGCCTGGCCGCGTCCCCCTCCCCGCCCCAGCCCGGACCCGGGGGGACACGAGCGACCCCCGGCACGGCCCCGGCTCCCCCGCGACGGCGGCAGGGCTCGCGCCCCGCGATGCCGCTCTCCGTCACGGTCCCCCCTTCCTTCCAGCGTGGCCCCTTCTTCTCCAACGCGGTCGCTCCTGGGACCCCCCGTCTCCATCACAATTCCTCCCCCGCGGTCCCCCGTTCCCCGCCGCGGCCCCCCCCAGGACCCCGTTCCCCACCGCGGTCCCCCGTCGCGGTTGCAGGTACGACAACATGGCCGAGCTCTTTGCGGTGGTGAAGACGCTGCAGGCTCTGGAGAAGGCTTACATCAAGGACTGCGTCTCCCCTAACGAGTAAGTCCGCGAGGGCTAACGAGCCCAGCGGGGCGATGGCACCCGGAGCGCCGGGGCGGGGGATCCGGCGCGTCCCCGCGGGAGGGCGCAACGCCGTCGCCGTCCCTCCCCAGGTACACGGCCGCCTGCTCCCGCCTCCTGGTCCAGTTCAAAGCTGCCCTCAAACAAGTGCAAGGCTCCGAGATCAGCTCCATCGACGACTTCTGCCGCAAGTTCCGGGTGAGCCGCGGCGCTGCCGGTACCCTCGGCGCGAACCGGGCGCCGGTCGCGCCGCTGACGGCCTCGTCTCCCCGCAGCTCGACTGTCCCTTGGCCATGGAGAGGATCAAGGAGGACCGACCCATCACCATCAAGGACGACAAGGGCAACCTCAACCGCTGCATCGCCGATATCGTCTCCGTACGGTGCCGGGGCTCGGCTGCGGCGGTTTTGGCGGGGTGGGAAGGGGTCGCGGTTGAGCCGAAGGGTCGCGGTTGAGCCGAACGCTCCCCTCTCCCGCAGCTCTTCATCACGGTGATGGACAAGCTGCGCCTGGAGATCCGAGCCATGGACGAGGTAGGGTTCATCCACGTGCCGCGGCAGCGCCGGGAGCCCCGGTTTGGCGATGCCGACGCGGCGGCTCACCCTACGTTCTCTCCCCAGATCCAGCCGGACCTACGGGAGCTGATGGAGACGATGAACCGCATGAGCCACCTGCCCCCCGACTTCGAGGGGAGGCAGAAAGTCAACCAATGGTGAGTGCCGGGGTGCCGGCACCGGCGCCGTTTTTGGGGTGCCGCTGACGCAGCCCTCCCCCCCCCCCCCCCCCCCCCGGCTTCTCCCAGGCTCCAGACGCTCAGCGGGATGTCGGCGTCGGATGAGCTGGACGATTCCCAGGTCCGGCAGATGTTGTTCGACCTGGAATCCGCCTACAACGCCTTCAACCGCTTCCTCCACTCCTGAGCCGGCCGGCACGCGCCAGCACCGCTGTTTCCTCCCGTTTCCAGCCTCCCAGTTCCCTCCCAGTCCTTACTGGTGTTAAGAGGAAGCCGGGGACAATAAATCACTGGTCCGGTGAGGCCGGGACCCCAAAAACCAGCAGCCACGCTCATAAATACGGTGTGTAATGGCCGTGCCGGTTAAAACCACGAGCCGCCGGCGCTTCAGAGGCTCTTACAGAAGAGCTTGCGGTGCCGCGCGACGGCGCCGAGCGCCGTGCCGGCAGGACCGCGCCAAGCTTTGCCGACGTCTCGCCGGTCGCCGCGGCTGACGCGCCGCCCGCAGAGCCGGAGATCTCGGATGTTGCCGGCGGTTCTGGCCCAAGTCGCGTCGTCCGAGGGACCTTCCACGGAGCAGCCTGGGAGGGAAGGGGCCGCCGTTAGCTCCCCGGCGGCTTGCCAAACCCCGCCGCGGCCTGCGCCGCTGCCTGACCTGCCAGGCTGAGGAACTGCAGCCCCTGGCTCCTCTCTTCCAGGGCGGAGAGCAGCATCCGCAGCCCCGCGGCGCTGATCCCGGGATTAGCCGAGAAATCCAAGGAAACCAGGGCCGGGCAAGCGGGGAGACACCTGCGGGTGGGGAGAGATGGCAAGGGCGGGGGGGGCGTCCCCTTGTCCCCAGAGGGTCCCCTCCCTCCTTCCCCGGCGTGTCCCCGCACCGCGCTCCCGTGCCGGAGCTGGCACAGAGTCGCCGTTGGGAAGCAAAGCTCGAGGATCCTGATGCCAGGATCTATCCGTCGCCCCCAAAACGTCCCCCCTTCTGTCCGTCCCCCCCCCGCCTCACCTGGCCACCTCCAGGACGTCACCGTCACCCAGGCGGTTCCCGGAGAGCGTGAGGTGGCTCAGAGCACAGCCCTCCTGCGGGAAGGACGCGCCGGGATCGGCACAACGCCGGGATCGGCGCAACCGCGGCCGGCAGCGCCCCGGGGAGCGGGGGCCTCCCCCCCCCACCGCCGCGTCCCCTCGGGGACCTCTCACCTGTGCCAGGTACCGGCTGAGGGTCCTGGTGAGGGGCTGGGGTCCCGGCGGCCCGGCGACGGAGCCCAGCTCCAGCCGGCCGAGGCTGCGGCACGGCAGGCTGCCGAGGAGCCGCTCCAACCCCGCCGGCCCCAGCGCGTTGCAGGATAAGACCAAAGTCTGCAGCTGGACGGCACCTGGGAGCCAACGCCGGCGCAGTTGGGGCCCCGGGCGGCTCCTGGGAGCCAACGCCGGCGCGGTTGGGGCCCCGGGCGGCTCCTGGGAGCCAACGCCGGCGCAGCTGGGGCCCCGGGCGGCTCCTGGGAGCCAACGCCGGCGCGGTTGGGGCCCCGGGCGGCTCCTGGGAGCCAACGCCGGCGCGGTTGGGGCCCCGGGCGGCTCCTGGGAGCCAACGCCGGCGCGGTTGGGGCCCCGGGCGGCTCCTGGGAGCCAACGCCGGCGCGGTTGGGGCCCCGGGCGGTGCCCGGCACGGTGCCGCGGCCGCTTACCGGCGAGGGCGAAGGCGTTGGTGAAGCCGCAGGCCTGCAGCCGCAGCGTGGTGAGCGCCGGGCAGGACTGCAGCAGCAGGGCCAGGGGCCGGCAGCCGGCGTCGCCCAGGGGGTTCAGGCTCAGGTCCAGCTCCTCCAGGCTCTGCCGGGCCGGGCGAGGGGTTTGCGGGGGATAAAGGAGAGGTTTGGGGTCAAAGGAGGGGTTTGGGGGGGACCAAGGAGGGGTTCGGGGGACAAGGGACAAGTTTAAGGGATGGGCACGAAGTTTAAGGGAGGGATGGACGTGAGTTTTAGGGGACAAGGAAGAGATTGGGGGGGATGGACAAGGGATTTGGGGGACAAAGGAGGGATTTGGGGGCCGGGCAAGGGGTTTGGGGGTCCAAGGACATGTTTAAGGGAGAGGCACAAGTTTTAGGGGACAAGGAAGAGATTTGGGGGACGGGCAAGGGGTTTGGGGGACAAGGAAGAGATTTGGGGGGACAAGGAAGAGATTTGGGGGACAGGCAAGGGGTTTGGGGGACAGGCAAGGGGTTTGGGGGACAAGGAAGAGATTTGGGGGACAGGCAAGGGGTTTGGGGGACAAGGAAGAGGTTTGGGGGACAAGGAAGAGATTTGGGGGGACAAGGAAGAGATTTGGGGGGACAGGCAAGGGGTTTGGGGGACAAGGAAGAGATTTGGGGGGACAGGCAAGGGGTTTGGGGGACAAGGAAGAGGTTTGGGGGACAAGGAAGAGATTTGGGGGACGGGCAAGGGGTTTGGGGGACGGGCAAACCCGCGAGGGTTAGGGGACAAAGCGGGGGTTTGGGGGGGCCCGGCTGGGCGCCCCACACCGTGCCACCCCACCCGGCCGAGCAAGGCCAGCACCGGCCCCTCGGGGACGGAGCCGGGGCTCCCGCTGCCGCCCCCCGGCCGCGGCCCTACCTGGAAGGCGCCGGCGGTGCCGGGCTGCCGGGGCAGGAGCTGCCGCAGCCCCTGGGCGCCGAGCCGGTTCCCGGCCAGGTCGAGGAGGGTGAGGGCGGGCAGGGTGGCCAGCGTGGCCGACAGCTCGGCGGCCGCGGCGTCGGGGAGCCCGCAGCCGCGCAGCCGGAGCTGCCGCAGCGGCGCCTGCAGCTTGAGGGCCCGCAGCAACGGGGGGAGGTGGGGGGGACGCAGGGCCAGGCCCCCCCCGATCCCCAGCCCCGGGCTCTGCTCCTGCAGCTCCGTCACCTTCAGCAGCAGCGGGTGAGGCTCTGCCGGGAGAGACGGCGGCCGCGGTGGCTTTTGGTGGCCTTCGGTGGCACTGGGGACACCCCCCCACGACCTCCCCCCGGCCTGGGGAGCCCCGAGCCCCCTTGGGGACACCCAGCCCTCTCCCTCGGTGGGGACGGTCCCTGAGGGAACGCGGGGGGACAAGGAGGTCCCCAAGGGGACAGAGAGGGGATGGGGGGGGGGACAAGGGGGTCCCCAAGGTGAGAGGGGGTCCCCAAATGGACAGGGAGGGGACAAGGGGGTTACTGAGGGGAGAGGAGGGGTCCCCAAATGGACAGGGAGGGGACAAGGGGGTCCCAGAGGGGACAGGAAGGGGGTCCCCAAAGGGACCAGAAAGGGATGAGGGGGGACAAGGGGGTCCCTGAGGGGAGAAGGAGGTCCCCAAAAGGACAGTGAGGGGACAAGGGGGTCCCAGAGGGGACAGGAAGGGGACATGGGGATCCCCAAATGGACAGAGAGGGGACAAGGGGGTCCCCAAAGGGACAGAAAGGGGATGGGGGGGACAAGGGGGTCCCTAAATGGACAGGGAGGGGACAAGGGTGTCACTGAGGGGAGAGGGGGGGGTCTTCAAAGGGACAGGGAGGGAACAAGGGGGTCCCAGAGGGGACAGGAAGGGGGTCCTGGAGATGACAAGGGGGTCCCCAAAGGGACCAGAAAGGGATGAGGGGGGACAAGGGGGTCCCCAAAGGGACAGGGAGGGGACAAGTGGGTCCCTGAGGGGAGAAGGAGGTCCCCAAAAGGACAGTGAGGGGAGAAGGGGGTCCCAGAGGGGACAGGAAGGGGACATGGGGGTCCCTGAGGGGACATGGGGATCCCCAAATGGATAGAGAGGGGACAAGGGGGTCCCCAAAGGGACAGAAAGGGGATAGGGGGGACAAGGGTGTCCCTAAATGGACAGGGAGGGGACAAGGGGGTCACTGAGGGGAGAGGGGGGGGTCTTCAAAGGGACAGGGAGGGGACAAGGGGGTCCCGGAGGGGACGGGAAGGGGGTCCCGGAGATGACAAGGGGGTCTCCAAAGGGACCGGAAAGGGATGAGGAGGGACAAGGGGGTCCCCAAAAGGACAGTGAGGGGACAAGGGTGTCCCCGAGGGGACGGGGGGGACACAAGGGTGTCCCTAAATGGACAGGGAGGGGACAAGGGGGTCACTGAGGGGAAAGGGGGGGTCCTCAAAGGGACAAGGAGGGGACAAGGGGGTCACCGAGGGGAGAGGTGGGTCCCTGAGGGGAGAGGAGGGTCCTCAAAGGGACAAGGAGGGGACAAGGGGGTCACCAAGGGGAGAGGGGGGTCCTCAAGGGGACAAGGAGGGGATGGGGGGGACAAGGGGGTCCCTAAAAGGACAGGGAAAGGACAAGGGGTTCCCTGAGGGAACAGGGGGGTCCTCAAAGGGACAGGGAGGGGACAAGGGTGTCCCCGAGGGGAGAGGGGGGGTCCCCAAGGGGACAGGGAGGGGACAAGGGGGTCCTTACCCGCGGCCAGGCTCTGGCAAGCCCTGCGGTACCGCTCGGCCAAGGGCGGCAGGTCCCAGCACCGCACCTCCGCCAGCACCTGCAACGCCAGAACCGTCACCGCCGGCCGCCGCCGGCGGCACCGGGGCGGGGGGGTCCGGGCTCGGCGCTCACCTCCTCGTTGCTCTGCAGGACGTCCCCCACCAGGTCCTGGGGGGCCAGGAGAGCCCCTTCTTTTTTGAGGATGAGCCGCGGCAGCAACCCGCAGGTTTGGTAATACCGCTCGGCCGCCCGCTCCGCCAGCCAGCCCACGGCGCGGCTCTCGCTGCCGCGACGGCGCGAGCCGGAGGGTCACCGGCGAGCGCTGCCGCCTGGCACGGGGGTCCCGAAAGGGACGCGGAGGAGGAGGAGGAAGGGGGGGTTATCGCAAAGCGGGGGGCGCCAAACTCTCACCTTTGGGGCACGGGGATGAGGAAGACGTTGTCCTGGACCCGGACCCGGACGCGGAGAGCGGGCAGCGGCGCGGGCAGCGGCACAGGCGGCGGCGCGGGCGGGCAGGGGGGGTTCAGCTCGTCCTCAGCCTCGGCGGGGACGGGGGTCCCGGCCGCCTCGGGGGGTCGGTGTTCCCGGGAGCGTCCCAGCGGGATCCTCTCCACCAGGCGGGTGAGCCGGCTTTGCACGCTCCGGCGGCGCCGCGGCTGGTGCCGTGCCGGAGCGGGGCCGTCGCTCTCCGACCCCGTGCTGTCCCCCAAAGCGGTCGCCGGTTCCTGGGGTTCCCGGCGCGGCCGCTTACGGCCCCCCCGGGACACCCCCAAATCGTCTTCCAGCCAGTCCTCCTCCTCCAGGTACTGCTCGGCCGGGATGAGGGCTGGCCGCGGTGCTGGTTGCCGGCACACCGCCGCGGTGCCGCCGCCGGGAAGGGATTTGGCGCTGCCGAGGCTCCGGATGGCGGCTTCGTACTCGGTGGGCTCCGGCTCCGCTCCCTCCCGCCTGCCGAGCCCCGGCACCCGCTGCCGCTTCTTCACCGGCCTCAGCGGCGACACGTCACCGCCCTCCGGCTCCGCCGCCTCCGGCGAGCGCGGCCGCGGGGTTTGGTGCTCGTCCAGCTTGGCGTCGAACAGCGACGAGTCCTCGGGGAGCTGCGGCGCCGCTGCGGCAGCGACACCGGCACCCTCAGCCCAAAACCACCCCCCGATAAAAAGAGGGGTGGGGAGCGGGGTGCCGGCGTTGCCGCGTCCCACCTCGTCCCGCCGCCGCCGCCGCCTCCTTGAGCAAGTGCTCGGCCGCCCGGCACCGCTGCCGCGTCTCCTGGTCCAGCTCCTTGCTGTAGGTGCTCACCCACTCCTCCAGCGTCCCCAGCGGCGTCAGGCCCTACGAGAGATGGGGTGGGGGGACACGCACACGGCGTTCCCGGCGTCCGCCCCCCCCACCCCCACGCCCCCCCAAAACCGCCCGCGGCGTCCCCCGCCATCCCGGCGGCTCACCCTGGCGTTCCTGGCCGTCACCGACGCTCCTCGCCGCACCAAGAGCTCGGCCACCTCGAAATGGCCGCAGCTGAGGGCGTCGTGCAGGGGGGTGATGCCCTCGCAGCCCGGACCCCCGGGATCGTCCAGCGCCGCGCCCCGGTCCAGCAGCAGCCGGACGATCTCTGGGGTGGGGGGGACGGGGGACGGGGACGCGGGACGGGAGAAGGCGGCGGTGAGGAAACGGCGGGGAGGGGGGGGCTCTGCCCGTGCCCCCATCCCCTCGCTCACCCAGGTGCCCGTGGTTGCACGCCTCGTGCAGCGGGGTCCAGCCGCAGTAATCGCGGGGGTTCAGGGGGTGCCCCTAAAAAAAAAAAAAAGAGGAGGAGGAGGAGGGACACGGTCACCCCCAGAACCGCCCGTGGGTCCGGCAGGACCCCCCCCCCCCCCCCCCCATTTTTGGGGGATCACCCCCCCCGTCCCCTCGCCCACCTGCCTGAGGAAGAGCTGGACGCGGCGCAGGTCGCCCTCGATGCAGGCGCGGTGCAGGGGGGTCTCGCCCCGCTCGTTCCGTCGGTTCCACTGCCCGTACGGGGCGGGGGGGGGGGAGGGAGGGCACGGTGGGGACCCCCAGGGACGTACCCCAGCACCCGGGAGGGTCCCCAGCCCTCTTTGGGGGTGCCAGGGGGAAAGGGGAGACCCCCCCAGCCCTCTTTGGGGGTGTCAGGGGAAGGAAAAGCCCCCCCCCAGCCCTCTTTGGGGGTGTCAGGCGGAAAGGGGAGACCCCCCCAGCCCTCTTTGGGGGTGTCAGGGGAAGGAAAAGCCCCCCCAGCCCTCTTTGGGGGTGTCAGGGGGAAGGGGGAGACCCCCCCAGCCCTCTTTGGGGGTGTCAAGGGGAAGGGCGAGAACCCCCAGTCTTCTTTGGGGGTGTCAGGGGGAAGGAAAAGCCCCCCCAGCCCTCTTTGGGGGTGCCAGGGGGAAAGGGGAGACCCCCCCAGCCCTCTTTGGGGGTGCCAGGGGGAAGGGGGAGACCCCCCCAGCCCTCTTTGGGGGTGGCAGGGGAAGGAAAAGCCCCCCCCCAGCCCTCTTTGGCGGTGTCAGGCGGGACCCGCCCCCTCTCACCTTGCTGATCCGCCGGCGCCCAGGGACGCTCTTGCTGTAGCCTTCGAGTTCATCTTCCTCCCCCTCTGTAGAAGAGACACCCCCCCGTGAGGGAGACCCCCCGCCCTGTGGGGAGACCCCCAGGGACCCTGCACCCCCCAGAGCCCCCCCAGGCCCCCTCACCGCTCTCCGACAGCTCTAGCTCGCTCTCATCCTGAGCCTCGCTGCTCTCTGGTTCCTCCTCCTCCTCCTCCTCTTCCTCCTCCTCGCCCCCCAGCCCCCCGAGCCGGGCCATGGTGCCGGCGGCCGCCTCGGCGTCGCCGTCCTGCAGCTGCAGCGAGTGGAGATGTCGCAGGATCTGTCGCTGGGGAGGACGAGGAGGAGGAAGGTCAGGCCCCAGCCTGCAGTGGGGACACCCGGGGGGGGGGGTCCCGGTGTCCGTGTGTCTGTCCCCCCCTCCTCACCTGCAGCCGGGGGTCTCCGGCCGCCTCGGCTCGCTCCAGCGCGGTTTGGAAGCAGGGCTGGAGCTCGGCGCGGGGCTCGCCCGCCTCCTCCATGGCCAGCGCCACGTTCAGCCACGTCTTCCCCTCCTGGGCACGGCCGGGAGTCAGCGCCCGGCCCCGGGGGGGGGTCCCACACGGAGCTGCGGACACCCCCCCCCCCGGGGGGCACCCCGCAGCCCTGCAGCCTCCCTGGGGGGCCAGGGCCGCCCCACGGCCACCGTGCCCTCGTCACCTCCCACCGCACCGACTCGGGGACAGCCTCGCTGAGGGCCCCCCCCCCCCATATCCCAGGGAGCCCCCCCGGCACCCAGGGAGCCCCCCCGGGACCTGGTGAGCCCCGGTAAGGAGCCGAGGAACCCCCGCAAGGACCCCAGGCTGCGCCCCAGGGATCCACGGAGCCCTCCCAGGGACCTGACGAGCCCCCCATGGGACACGATAACCCCCCCGCAGCGACCCAATGAGCCCCCCCAGGGCCCAAGGAGCCCCCCCAGGGACTCAATAACCTCCCCAGGGACCCAGGGAGCGCCCCCAGGGACTCAAGGAGCCCCCCCTAGAGACACAATAACCCCCCCAGGGACCCAGGGAGTGTCACCAGGGACAAAATACCCCCCCCAGGGACACAATAACCCCCCCAGGGACCCAGGGAGCGCCCCCAGGGACTCAAGGAGCCCCCCCTAGAGACACAATAACCCCCCCAGGGACCCAGGGAGTGTCACCAGGGACACAATACCCCCCCCAGGGACTCAATAACCTCCCCAGGGACCCAGGGAGCGCCCCCAGGGACTCAAGGAGCCCCCCCTAGAGACACAATAACCCCCCCAGGGACCCAGGGAGTGCCACCAGGGACACAATAACCCCCCCAGGGACACAATAACCCCCCCAGGGACCCAGGGAGTGCCACCAGGGATGCAATAACCCCCCCAGGGACACAATAATGCCCCCCAGGGACACAATAACTCCCCCAGGGACCCAGGGAGCCCCCCCAGGGATTCAAGGAGCCCCCCTAGAGACACAATAACCCCCCCAGGGACCCAGGGAGTGCCACCAGGGACACAATAATGCCCCCCAGGGACACAATAATGCCCCCCAGGGACACAATAACTCCCCCAGGGACCCAGGGAGCCCCCCCAGGGATTCAAGGAGCCCCCCTAGAGACACAATAACCCCCCCAGGGACCCAGGGAGTGCCACCAGGGACACAATAACCCCTCCAGGGACACAATAACCCCCCCAGGGATCCAGGGAGTGCCACCAGGGATGCAATAATGCCCCCCAGGGACACAATAATGCCCCCCAGGGACACAATAACTCCCCCAGGGACCCAGGGAGCCCCCCCAGGGATTCAAGGAGCCCCCCTAGAGACACAATAACCCCCCCAGGGACCCAGGGAGTGCCACCAGGGACACAATAACCCCCCCAGGGACCCAGTAACCCCCCCCAGGGACTCAAGGAGCCCCCCTAGAGACACAATAACCCCCCCCCAGGGACCTGACAAGCCCCCCAGAACCACAGTAACCCCCACCCCAGGACCCGATAAGCTCCTGTAGAGGGACCCAGGGAGCAACTCAGGGACCCAGGAAGCCCCCCAAGGACCCAGGAACCTCCCCCAGGGACCCAAAGAGCCCCCCCCAGGGACGCAAGGACCCCTCCCCGGCCCCCGCTCGCCTCCAGCGCGTTGCCCCGGTGCAGGGCCAGCTCCTGCCGGTAATGGTGGACGGCTCGCTCGTGATCCTTCAGGTCCCCGAAAGTGGTGGCCAGCGAGACGTGGATGACGGCCAGCTCCCCCGGCGGCCTCCCCAACGCCTGGGCGAAGCTCAGCTGCCCCCGGGGACCGCCCCCGTCAGCGGGGGCAACCCCTGGGACCCCCCCCAAACCCCTCCTCAGCCCCACTTACCTGCCTCTGGTAGTATTCCACGGCCCGGGCGTAGTCCCCGTGCTTGGAGAAGGTGTCCCCGAGCTGCTCGCAGAGGGCCAGGGCCGCCGGCGGGTCGCTGGCCGCTGCCTCCTCCAGAGCCTCCTGCAGCCACGTCACCTTGGTGGCTGGGGGGGGGGACGACAATCAGGGCACGTTGGGGACCCCCAGAACTGTCCCTGGGGCAGCTCGGTGTCCCCTCGAGTGTCACCTTGGGGACCCGCGTGTGATCTCCTAGCCGGGACCCCGCAGCAGTGCGAAAGGGGAAGAGGAATGGAGCAGGGCTGGGGGGTTTGGCAGCCCCCTGGGGACCCCGTCCCGCCCCTGGGGACCCCGTCCCGCCCCTGGGGACGCTGTCTGGCTCCTGGGGACACCGTCCCACCCCTGGGGACCCCGTCCCGCCCCTGGGGACCCCCCGTCCCGCCCCTGGGGACGCTGTCTGGCTCCTGGGGACCCCATCCCGCCCCTGGGGACCCCCCGTCCTGCCCCTGGGGACACCGTCTGGCTCTTGGGGACCCCGTCGCGCCCCTGAGGACCCCGCCTGGCTCCTGCGGACACCATCGTGCCCCTGGGGACCCCGTCCCGCCCCTGTCCTGACCCCAGGGACCCCGTCGCACCCCTGGGGACCCTGTCTTGACCCTGGGGACCCCGTCCTGCCCCTGGGGACCCCATCCTGACCCTGTCCCGCCCTTGGGGACCCTGTCCCACCCCTGTCCTGACCCTGGGGACCCCGTCCCGCCCCTGGGGACCCCGTCCTGACCCCGGGGACCCCGTCCTGACCCCATCCCACCCTTGGGGACCCTGTCCCACCCCTGTCCTGACCCTGGGGACCCCGTCCCGCCCCTGGGGACCCTGTCCTGACCCTGGGGACCCCGTCCTGACCCCATCCCGCCCTTGGGGACCCTGTCCCACCCCTGTCCCGACCCTGGGGACCCCGTCCCGCCCCTGTCCCGACCCTGGGGACCCCGTCGCGCCCCTGGGGACACTGTCTGGCTCCTGGGGACCCCGTCCCGCCCCTGGGGACCCCGTCCCCGGCTGACCGTAGCGAAGGTTGGAGCGGACGAGGTCTCTCTGCCAGGGCTGCCGCGAGCCCAGCACGTAGGCTTGCTTCAGCGAGCGTTTGGCGGCCGCGAAATCACCCAAACTCAACAGGACCTGGGCGGCAGCGGGGACACCCGTCAAAAAAGGGACGCCAAGCCCCGGGGGGGACGCGGGGAGGGGCACAGGGCTGCCCCCCACACACACCCACCTGGGCCGCGCTGCCGCAGCACTCGCTCTCCATCCCCTTCTCCTTCATCCTGCGGGCGCAATCGCGCGCCCGGGCCAGGCAGCGCAAGGCGCCGGAGTGTTCGCCCTCCCGCAGGTGGATGTTCCCCAAATTGAAGTAAGCGCGGTAGAGATCTTCGTAAAGCCGGCCCTGCCTGCGAACGCAGCCGCCGTCGCTGCCGGATCCCCCCCTAAACCCGCCGCCCGGCGGCTCCTGCCCCTACTTACTCGGCGAGGAAGATGCTTTTTTTGATGTAGTGATCGCACTTGGCCGGTTCCTTCAGGCTGTCGTAGACCAAACCCAAGTTGAGGTAGAGCCGCGTCCTCATCTCCGTCAGCTCCCGGTTTGGCACGACTCCTAGTGATTAAAGACAAAAAAAAAAACCGGCGGCTCTGGGAGCTGGCGAAGCCCCGCGGCGCCTCACCGGGCACCGGGACGTCCCTCCGAGGCCACCCGGCGCGGCCTCACCTTCCAGTTTCTCCTCCACGATGGCCAGACTAGTACGAAAAGCCCGTTCGGCTTCGCGCAACGCCGGCGTCGCCTCCCCCGGCGAGCGGCTGTCGGCGACGAACATGTAAGTGCGGCCGATGGTAGCCCAGGCTCGTTGTTGTTCCGTGTCATCCGAGAGGGACCGGGCCAGCTCCAGGTGTTGGCGTTGGTGCTGCGGAGTGGGGAGAAGCCTGAGACCCCCCACGGACCCCCACCCCCCCCCCCCCCCCGCTGCGGTGCCCCCCCACGGACTCGAAGCCCACCTTCAGCGCCGCCTCGTAGTTCTCCAGCTCGGCCAACCTCTCGCCGATCTTGCGGTGAGCCACGGCGCGGCCGATACTGTCGCCGGCCTCCTCCAGCAGCCGCAGCTCCTGCCGATGCTCCTCCAGAGCCTCCTCGTAGCGTCCTGCCGGCGACCGAGGCTGGTGTCGGGGACTGTGGGGGGGGGTCTTTACGTCCCCTGGGGGGGGCCCCGTGGATTTGGGGGCGAAGGCGGGACCCAGCCGCGCCGGGAGGACGCACCATGGCTCGCCAAAATCTCCCCGAGCTGGTTACACGCCGCAGCCTCCTCCACCCGCTTCCCGCCGCGCTGGGCCTTCTCCTTCGCCTTCTGCAGCTCTGGGGGGGGACAAAGGGGGGGGACAAAGGGGGGGGACTCAGCCCGGTGAGACCCCCACCCCCCCCCACCCCAATGCCTTCCTGGACCCCCCCAAACCAGCCCGTGACCCGCGCAGCCCCCCAGGCTGGCCCTGAAGGAGGGGGTCCTGCTGCCCCCCACCCCGGAGAGGGGGTCCCTGCTGCCCCCCCGGCGCCCCCCATCCCAGTGGGGGGGTGTCCCTGCAGCCCCCCCACCCCCGATGGGGGGGTTCCCGGTGCCTCCCACCCCAGAGAGGGGGTCCCTGCAGCCCCCCCACTCCCGATGAGGGGGGGTCCTGCTGCCCCCCACCCCGGAGAAGGGGTCCCTGCAGCCCCCCCGGTGCCCCCCCCGATGGAGGGGACCCTGCAGCCCCCCCCACCCCCGATGGGGGGGGTCCTGCTGCCCCCCACCCCGGAGAAGGGTCCCTGCAACCCCCCCCAGTGCCCCCCCCCCGATGGAGGGGACCCTGTAACCCCCCCCCACCCCCGATGGGGGGGGGGGTCCTGCTGCCCCCCATCCCGGAGAAGGGGTCCCTGCAGCCCCCCCGGTGCCCCCCCCCCGATGGAGGGGTCCCTGCAGCCCCCCCCACCCCCGATGGGGGGGGTCCCGGTGCTCCCCCCCCCACCATGGGGGCGTCCCTGCAGCCCCCCGCCCCCCCCGGGGGGACATGGAGGGGGAAAAGCGGTTCACGACGTGAGGAAGGGGCCGGGAGGGCCCCGAGGCCCGGTTTAGGCCGGGTTTAACTTACGGCGGATCTCCCGCGCCCACTCCGCGCTCATCCCCCGCCGCCGCCGAGCCCGCCGAGCACCGCCCCGCCCCAATCACCGCCCCTATTGGCCGCCGCTCCGCCCCTCTGCGCCAATCAGCGAGGGGAAAAGAGGGA